>VUQH01082580.1:0-11740 GCA_015106775.1 Etroplus canarensis | reverse complement strand
GACAGTGGACTCGTCTCTGTGCTTGTTCTCCTAGACATCAGTGCAGCTTTCGATACGGTCGACCACAACATCTTACTACAGAGGCTAGAATACTCTGTTGGTATTAAAGGGAATGCATCACCCTGCTTTGAACAATCAGGCCCCATCCTATCTTAAAGACCTCATTGTACCATATTTTCCCATTAGAGCACTTCTCTCTCAGAGTGCAGACCTACTTGTGGTTCCTAAAGGTTTTAAAAGTAGAATGGGAGGCAGAGCCTTCAGCTATCAACCCGTTTCCTGTGGAACCAGCTCCCAGTTTGTCTTCAGGAGACAGACACCCTCTCTACATTTAAGATCAGGCTTCAAACTTTCCTTTTTCATAAAGCTTATAGTTAGGGCTTAGTTATGCTGCAATAGGTTTAGACTGCTGGGGGGCTTCTTATGATGTGCTGGACATTTCTTCTCCACCCACCTCTTTTCACTCCCCATGCATTTATTTGTTACTGCTGCATGTCATTAAATAACCCAGCCACAGGGGCCCACAAACCAGTGTACTCCTAGTCCCAAGCCTGGGTAAAATGGAGAGGGTTGTGTCAAGAAGGGCATCCAGTCTAAAAATTTGTTATGCGAATTCATAACACGACTTCCATACCGGATCGGTCACGGGCCGGGTTAACAACGATGGGTGCTGGTGGAAACTATGCTACTGTTGGCCAAATACCAAGGAGGGGGAGAGCATGTTGGGAGGAGGGAAGAGGATGCAAGGGATAGGGTGAGATGGAGGCAGATGATCCGCTGTGGCGACCCCTAACGGGGGCAGCCGAAAGAAGACGAAGCATGTCATTAAATGTTGTCTTCTCTATAGTCTGTGTCTCTCTTTGCACTCATTTTTCTCTTCTCTGTCCCCTCACCCCAAACCGGTCGAGGTAGATGGCTGCCCGTCTCTGAGCCTGGTTCTGCCAGAGGTTTCTTCCTGTGAAAAGGGAATTTTTCCTTTCCACAGTCGCCAAGTGCTTGCTCATAGAGGATCATTGGATTGTTGGGGTTTTCTCTCTAACATTCTAGGATCTTTACCTTTCAGTGTAAAATGCCTTGTGGCGACTTTTGTTGTGAATTGGTGTTATATAAATAAAATTGCACTGAATTGAATACATCATTCAAAGCTCACCAGCAACTGGATCCTTGGCTGTTTCCTTTCAAATCAATAGAAAAGAGCTGAAGCTTATCCTTCTACAATTCTTCTAAAAGATGTTTCACTCCACTATCTTTTAAAAGTTCTGAGCACAAAAGATATATTGAAAAACACCAGCACAAAAAAGAAAGCAAGAGGAAAATAAAAAAAACATCAGATTAATTACATTTTTGTAGGCAGAACTACACTTGGCAATTGTTGGCAATAAATAAAAAGGTATCCTGAACAAAAGTGAAACTTTTGAAGTGCTATTCAGAGAAAAATAAAATGTTTTGGTTGTGCGCAAAAAATTTATTTGCTTCCTGGATTTTTGTTCTTCTGTAAAACAAAGATGGATTCATGATTTATTCAACTTTTCTGCAACTAAATGCTTTTTATTGCTGGAGTCCACTAACCCAGGGCAGGATTAAAATTGCCCCAAACAGATGATGGTTCATGTAACCACACCTAATTTTTACTTCTCTACAGTCATATCTGAGCTTTAAAGAGTTACAGCTTATTATTCCAGAATTTCCTACTACTAATGTACCTTTGGCTGCTCCCTTGTATTCTCCCCAGGAGGGCGCCACAGCAGATTAATCTGGATTGGTAATTTGGCAAAGGTTTAAGACTGGAAGCCCTTCCTGACACAGCCCTCCATGGTGAAAGGGCTTGGGTCATAGCCTGGAATTGAACCAGGGACCTTATCCCCATAAGAAAAGTCAGGTGTCCAGGAGTTTGCACATTGTCTGAAAAAGCAAAAAATACCACAGAACATCTAAAAAATAAAGCAAGTAATTAAAACAGTCAATAGAAATAATGAAGGGTTGTGTTTGGAAGGGTGTCTGGTATAAAACATCTGCCAGTTTATCAGTGTGTTTTTGGAACTGTTCATCAGTCCCTCCACCTTGACTAAAGCCGCAGTTCCAGCTAAAGAAACACAACCTCTAATCATGATGCTGCCGCCACCATGCTTCTAAGTGGGTATGTTGTTCTTCTGGTGATGTGCGGTGTATTTTTAAGCCAGAATTGTGGCCACAAAGTTCAATCTTGCTTTCACCACACCATAACACATTTTCCCCACATGCTTTGGGGAAACCTAATGTAATTTTTTAGCACTATTTATCCCGGCCTGGATACTTTTCTTTGTAAGAAAAGGCTTCCATCTTGCGACCCTACCCCATAGTCCAGACATATAGAGAATATGGGAGATTGTTGTCATATGTACTACACAAGCATTATTTGTCAGATCTTCCTGCAGCTCCTTCAGTGATGCTGTAGGCCTCTTGGCAGCCTCCCTGGCCAGTTTTCATCCAGTCTTTTCATCAATTTTGGAGGGATGTCCAGTTCTCAGTAACGTCCCTGTGGTTCCATATTTTCTCCACTGACTGTCTTCACTGTGTCCCATGGTACATGTAATGCTGTGGAAATATTTTGTCCCCTTCTCTTGACTGATACCTTTGAACAATAAGATCTTTGATGCTTTGTCAGCTTTCTGTGAACCATGGCTTTTGCTATAGGATGGAACTGAGTCACTGTCAGCACCGAGTGCAGCTGAACTTTATTTGGCATTAATCAGAGTCACTTTAATTGATGCCAATTTTGTACACACAATGACTGAATGCTGTAATTAAAGCAAAAAGTGCTTCAACAGAGTATTAGTTTTAGGGTGTGCACACTTATGCGACCAGATTATTGTACAATATTTATTTTTCATATTTTCCCTTCTAACATATTTGTTTATTTTTCAAATGAATTGTACAGGTTATAGTTCACACTAAAGGTGGGAAAAGTTTTTAAATGATTTATCATTGTCTAATTTTTGGAACATCATAAATACCTAGTATTTTAACGGGGTGGCATTCACTTTCTATATCCACTGCCCATGTGCAAGTCATATTGAAACTTAAACACTGCTCCTTCCATTTTTCAGCTCCTCATTTGGTTTCCTGATATATTTGAATTTGGCAGATGATACATTGGCTCCTGTAGGTGTGGTGTGGCCTCTGTGGATCAGAATAGGTTCTGGGGAGACCTGGTCAGTGGACAGTTGGTAGAGTGGTTTGCACTTTTGCTTAGGAGCAAGAGAGTTTCTTCTTTGAACCCTAAATATATCCTTTCTGTGTGGAGTTAGGGTGTTCTTTCTGTGACTCTGTGGAATTCCTCTGGGTGTTCCAGCTTCCTTCCACAGTGCAAAGACATGCATGTTAGGTTAATTGGTGATTCTAAATTGGTCTTGGATGGGAGGTTGATGCTTGGAGTTTATGGTTCAAATGTGACTCTTAATCTAAAGCATTTTAATTGGTCAGTATGACTAGAAAAGTGTTCTGTAGTTCATTATATGGTTCTGCTGGTGTTGATATATGTTCTAGAGCATTTTTAACTGTGCAGGAAAGAGAAAAATATCCTTCCTCCACTGACTGCAGTTAAGTTTAAGTTTAAGAATAAATTTAAGTCCATCCTCACATTCAATTTTTATATACAACAGAATAACAGACATGAAAAAATGATTTATCAAAATTTTTAATGATAGAACAAAACAGAACTCATTTTGGTTACTCAGCAAGAATTAAGTACTGTTAGGATAAAAGAGAGAATATGTGGTGACAACTCAGCCGCTGAGGCCACACACAAGTGTACTCCTAGTGCCGGTCCCAAGCCCGGGCAAATGGGGAGGGTTGATTCAGGAAGGCGTAAAATCTTTGCCAAATCCCAATGCAGATTAATAACACATGACCTGACAGGAGCAGCCAAAAGAAGAAGAAGAAGAAGAAGAAGATATGGTGAAGTGAAGATACTTATATAGAATACTGCTTGGAGCTCTGAAATCCTATCAGAACCACAAACTTTGCATCACCTCTTTTCAATTTAGCAGCTTATTTACTGAGACTGACGACCATATGATTTACTATGAGTACCAGCATTCATAAAGACAGTTCAGCTCTTATTAAGTGCCAAAAACACGCAATCTGCCACATGTACACTTAGTTAGCTCAAAGCACTAAATCTGAACCTGATGAAAATGATGTCAACATCACAGCCGTTTAGCTCAATGCTGCTTTCATTTTAGAAGAATCTACATATTCCAACTGTGTTCTCATGTTCCAAAGAAAGCAGCCAGTGTTTTCTGATGGAGCACTCCTTTTAACTTTCAAATTCACTTTCTCTGCTGCTCAGACATGATGTGCCTTGATGTTCAGATGTATTGATCATGTTGCAGAAGGACACAAATTCTCAGCAGACAGAGCTCCCTCATCCAGTCTTTGATTCATCAGTCAGCTGTAGCACCATGTGAAAATCTCCAGTCATTCATAGATCACAGCAGCTTTGCTGTCTAAGCTTCTCTTTATATTGGTGCTTCTGAGTGGAAGAGGATATGCCTTGATTTCTACTAATCCCCGAAGCAGGGACTCCTTTTTCAATTTCCTACGATGTCAATTTCCTTAGTAAATCATCTGAAGTCAGAGCAGATAAGCAGAGGAAAGTAACAGTTCATACGAACAGAATAAACATCCAAAAGCAAGGTATTACTTAATCCTGATCCCTGAGTTTTAGTGATGAGGAAAAAAACCACAGCGACATATGAGGAAACCAAGTGGACACAGGGTGTAATCTAGCTGGTTCTGGGTCACAAACAGTTCTTTAACACTGAGGCCAGAGCACTGAGAGTTTAGTAGTTAGGCCTCTTTAGCTATATGGGGAAAAACATGAATCACTGGAGTCTAATCATTTCTCAGGGGGGAAATGTTGACTTCATCTGGGGGAAGAAAGCTGCAGAACATCTGAGTAGAAGGCAGATGACGCAGCACAGTGTAGTGCTGATTAAACTCAGTGTCCTTACTGTTATGATGACTGCCAGTTTTCACAAAAAACAGTAACAGATACTGAAAGATCTCAGAGTGTTATTCTTTTAGGCCAAATCTGCTGAACTAATGGGGATTTCCTCGTAGCTCCAGATGTTCCTTCTTTCTGGAAGGAGACTGACTGTATTCCCAGAGAAATGATTACAAGAGTAATGCTGACCTACTTCCTTCGTCCAAAATGCAAAGTTGAGTATTTTCCCATATTTACATAAATTCTCTGTTCTATGAGGCCACCTTAACAAAAACTGCATTCAAATTGTGAATTGTTTGTTTAATGTAAAAAAGTTTGTTTCCAAGAGATTTTTGAGAAATGCTAAAAACATTATTCTCAGTTAAGGGAGCCATTCATTGCAGAGTTGCAGACACTCTTGAATCATCATTTTTTCCATTCATTTCCTTTCCTACCTCAGCAAAAAAATGAGGTTTTGTTTTGACTCTGAGCTTAGTAGAAATGTGAAGAAATCTTTTATTCAAATATGGAAAATTGTTATGCATCACAGTCTGTCAGACACAAATCATTTACAAATAAGGACGTAGTACCTGTGTCAGCACTTTGCAAAAACAGATTCAAAGATGCTGCACACTGCTGTGAGCAAGAAACTTTCAGTTACATCTGAGTCCAGTTATGGAAACATGCAGAAAATATTTAAGACTGACATTTATGAAAGACATGGGATATCAATAAAACAAATTTGGAGTAAAAAATAAAAATAACCTTCTTTTAAGGAAAATATAATAACAACTAGCAACATTATACATATCCTCACTCATTTTATAAGTTACACAGTATTTCCTAATTAGAAAATGAAGTTTAGCATTTTTTTACAGCCTGACATAATCTGTCATTGTCAGAAATAACATTACTGTTAAACTGAAGAAAAGGTACACAGACAGCCGAAAATGTCAGAGCTGAGGATGACAAACTCAATGATCAACACAAAGATCAGAGGATCAAATGCTTTGATGTTAAAAACCTTGAGTGGAGCTGCTAGAGCCGAAGTCTGATGCCATTTTGTAGGCTGAATTGTAAAGTTTGCATGATGCTGTTAAGTGTTACCCGGACAACAAACCTTCTTCTTTCTGTTGAAGAGGGCCTTCAGAACTGGAAAAAAAGGAGGAGGTGATAATAGTTCCAAAAGAACTAAAGACGACAATTAGGGTGGTCAAAGATAATTACAGGAGGAAGCTGGAGTGGAAGCTCCAGCACAACAATGTGAGAGAGGTCTGGAGTGGCATGAAGATCATCACTAGTTTAAGACCAAATAATGGCAGAGGTGTTGCAGGCAGTGTGGGCTGGGCCAACGATCTAAATCTGTTCTTTAACAGGTTTTACTCTGTGGCTGCTGCTCATATCTCCAACCTTCTTGGTGTTAGCCTGCAACCACCAGCCCCTCCCTCCCCCTTCTCCTCCTCATCATCTCTCAGCCTCCTCCCCCAACCCCCAGGCTTATGGCAGATTGTGGACATGAGAAGGACCAAAACACCAGTGACCCCTGTTTCCATCCATGGGGTCTGTGTGGAGATAGTGGAGAACTACAAATACCTTGGTGTTCACACTGACAATAAACTGGAATTAATTAAACACACAGGAGACATCTACAAGAAGGACCAGAGCGTCTCTATTTTCTGAGATGCCTCAGGTCCTTCAGTCTCTGCTTGACGATGCTCAGGATGTTTTATGAGTCTGTGGTATCCAGTGCCATCCTCTATGCTGTAGTGTGCTGGGACAGCAGACTGACAGTAGTGGACACCAACAGACTCAACAAACTGATCTGCAAGGACAGTAACGTCGTGGGTATGGAGCTGGATTCTCTCAAAGGGTGTCAGAAAGGAGGATGCTGTCCAAGTTAAGGACATTACTTCACAGCCTCTCTATGACATGTTGGACAGACACAGGAGCACATTCAGCAGCAGACTCATTCTACCACGATGCTCCACAGAACGCCACAGGAAATCATTCCTACCTTGGACATCATACTCTATAACTCCTATGACACCTTGACCAGATTTTTTTTAATCATCACATCTTTTGCAGATTTTAAATGGTGTTTAACTATGTATGTTACATACTGAAATTTATACATTTTTATTTTTTTTAAATCTTCATTTTCTTCCTTTCAATTTTTAATTTTTTATATTTAACCGAGTGACTGTAACTAAGTGCAATTTCCTCCTCAGATACTGATTCTAATTCTGATACAGATTGCCCACTTCACCTGTGTTAGGCCAGGTTATGTTTATGAGCAGCTGAACTCTTTATATTTTACAGGAAAATTGATTTGAAAATCATCCCTACTGATTTTTTTCAACTAAATAAATCCTGAAGTGTGATGAAAACCGGGAATTAGCTCTTGCTTTTTAGAGTCCTTGTTCCCACCACATGAGTTACGGTCATGTTTCCTAATTTCCTATTTTATTGACCCAAACTCTTAAATCTGAGCTAGGTTTCACTGAAGTTACTACATAACCGATTTGGATTACAACTCTAAAACCATCCCCACCCAAAGTTATGCATATATTTAACTATATAACAACAGCTATATGTGGCATATGAGTGCAGCATGCTTAAAACAGGCGTGGCCTATGTGCCACATCAAATTTTGACAATACATTCACACAAATCTGATTAATTGTATTTGATCTGCATTCATATCCCAGCAGCATTATTCAACAGCTATGGTCATCATAAGCCAATAGAACAAAATCCCTATGACTTTAGGTAGTCTGAGCTATAAAAGATAATGTAATTGGCAATTTATATCATTAAGCTCAAAAATTTAAAACACTGCACAGCCTTGATGGAGATAAGCATCTGATACAGTTTCATTAAAATTAACTAACATCATCTTCAGCTTATTGAAAAGTCTCTTTTTTGGATTTTACTATGGTAGTAATGAAATAATTCTTTGCATCTGTGTCCCATTTCCCTGAGTCACTTGAAATATGGAGATGTTTGAACTGTGTCTATATACAATATTTAAATTTGTTTTGGTGTACAGTGTTTATCTTGTATGTAGCAGGTAAATACAACTATTCAGTAGAGCACTACCTTGCTGGATGACATGTCAGCACAATATAACATCTTGAGCAGTGCTTGCTTAAAATGAAGTTTTTAAATGCTAAAAATGGGAGACAATTAAATCAAATCTCTCAAATGGGGACTGTATATAAAATGATGGGAAGTGTAAACTGTGGCATACAATATCATCAACTTCTGACCTCTAAACAGCACACACTCAAAGCACCCTTATTTCACTTATAATTTCACAATTGTACCAGCAGTTTTTACTACTACTATATGGTAATTAAAACAATTATTTTTAATTAGGCAGTTGCTTGGGCATACAGTATGACAATGGAACAGGAGCAACAGTGACATTTTTTTAGGACACGTTGAGAAATGTAGCTTTGGAGTCTATGCCAATGGCGTTTCTGGCTGTGCATCGGTAGATGCCACTGTCTCTCTGTGTTGGATTCTGGATGATGAGGGAACCTTGTGGATGGAGATACTTGTTTCCGAACAGGCGTGGCTGTGCACTGACAGCCAAGCGAATTTTATCAGGTGTTTCCCATGCTACCTCCACTTTAGGGATGCCATCTGCTACACAGTTTAACTGAACAGCAACTCCACGTTTAGCATAAGTCACTGAGGGAGGGCCACTGGTAATGCGAGGTGGGTATGCAATCACAATTACTGAAACAGACAGCGAAGAGCTGCCATACTCATTAGCAGCCCTGCAAACGTAAGGCCCCCGATCATAGACTGAAACTTGTTGAATGGCAAGCGTCCCATTAGGCAGTATAGCATATCGCCCAGCTCTTTGCAGTCTGTTGAGAACAACTCCACTAGGTAGAGTCCATGCTAATCTGAGGGGTTCACCAGTGGTCTGACAATGAAGCAAAAGAGTTTCCCCATTCCTGACACTGACAGGAGAGTTGTACCTATTATTGATCTCTGGCTTTCTCCCTGGGGACAGAGTAACTATATGCTCCACAAGCCCTCCTGAATTACGGCCCAGACAGCGATACATGCCAGCCTCAGCAACAGAGGGGTTGCCAATGACCAGTGAACCATTGGGCTGGTGGAAGAACTTAGAGAATCGAGCACCACTAAGCAAAGGTGTGCCATTGGGTAGGATCCAAGTGACAGGAAGTGATGTTGAGCCCTCAAAGGAGCAATTCAAAGTCACAACATTACCTTCAGTCAGAGACAGAATATTTCTTTTGGAATCTCTAATTTCTGGCTTCTCATCAACCGCCTTCACATCCAAATTGACCACCAGTCTGACCTCTCCGCCTTCATTACGAGCAATACAAGCCAGTTGCCCTGAGTCTGTCTTCTTGGGTGAACGAATTTCCAAGGTACCATTCTGGTGAACTATCATTCTCTTGCTGTAGTATGGTGCAGGGAGGATTATATTTCCTGGCAGAACCCACATAATACGAGGGGTAGGGGTTCCCTTTGCCATGCAGTCGAGCAGCTGTTGCTGGTTCTGTGCTGCAGTCACTTTGATGGCATTGGAAGTTCCGCTTATACCACTAATTACTGGAGGTGTTACCAAGACCTCCAGTGTGGTGACTTTATGGTCTTGTCCTGCACTGTTCCTAGCAATGCAGTTGTAGTTACCACCATCGAAACGTTGGATCTTCTGAACTACCAATGTCCCATCATCCAGAATCTGGTATTTGTCTAATGCAGGAGAGATCACTTTATTTATAGGGGATATCCATGTGATGACTGGTGCTGGTTCACCTTTGGCGTTACATCTCAGTGTAACTGTCTCACCATAGTAACCTCTGACAATCTTTGGCTCTTTATTATGGATTTGTGGTGGTGAAGCTGCAACCTTAACCTTGACTCTGACTTTCATTTCATCTTTGCCAAGTTGGTTCTCTGCGTAACATGTGTAGTCACCTTCTTCTGGAATACCAACATCGTTGAAGTATAGCGTCCCATTGTCAAACACCACATACCTACAGGTAGTTCAGAAAGAGAAGGAAAAGAAATGGACACTCACTGTTACACTTTGATGACTGGATCTTCCATTGAGAATAAAAGGCATTTCTTAAATAAAGACAACATTAATAATTATATGGAGTAATTATAACATTGCAACATCACATATTATTGCAATCCGTTCTCATCAATGATGATACGTGTGTGTATGTTTGTGTGTGTGTGTACTGTGCAAAAGTCTACAAGTACTCTCCATAATTCTTGAGTCAGCCCTCATTTCTTTATATTTTGACTTTCTTGTAATGTTTTAAAGCAATCTTAGGCAATAACTCTTAGGCTTTCTGAAGGTGATTGTCTTTGGACACTGGCTGTGTTTTCATTCATTTTCAGGCCAGTCCTTGTACCTGACCATTTTCACCAGGAATGTTTTTTATGCTAGCTTATGCTAGGTCACTTAACACTGACCTATGAATCATTCAAGAATAATTCAAGGATAAAAATGGATGAAACCGTGTTATGCTGACAAAAAGCAAACAACTTAGCAAAGAAACAATTTTAAATTAGATCTTTAGGCACTTTGTTACTATCTGCCAATCACAAAAACACATCGTTTGTTCCAATTTCTTTAGTCATGAAAAATGCTAAAGGAAAGGGAGTTTTTCCTTCCCACAGTCACTGAGTGCTTGCTCATAGGGGATCATCTGATTGTTGGGGTTTTCTCTCTAACACACTAGGATCTTTACCTTAGCGCCTTGAGGTGATTTTTTTTGTGAAATGGTGCTATAAAAATTAAACTGAATTGAATAACACAGTTTGATAGAAAGAAAACAATATTTTTGCACCAACAAGGTGATTCCCAACTAGATATTCACAGAAAATGACATATCTCAGCATGGTGTGCAGGTTGTCCTTTGAAATTTTGAGCAATATATTTAATAAATCTATCTATTGTCATGAATTTTTAGCGAGTGAGAGGAGAGAACCCAAATGCCGGAGTCAAGGAAGCAAGGTCAGGTTAACATAAAGCGAGCTTTAACAGCTGATAGTCCATGAAACAAACAAAGGCCGAATGTGGAAAAAAAAATCCAGGAATCCAAAACAGGCTCGAAACTCTGCGAGTAGGAGCAAACACTGGAACGGGAAATAACATCAAAACTACATCACACTAACTTCAGGGATGTGGACAACATCAACAACACAACAAGGAGTAAGGGCAGAAGAGGAAAGTAGCAACAGATGACAATAATCAAGGGCAGGATGGAAACTACATACAAAGCACAGGACAAAACGGGTTACCAAAGTAAAATGGGAAATGAGACATAACACAGAATGCAGACAAGACTGAGCTTGACAGATGACAAATCACACAGCTGGGGGAAGTACTGTAACAAAGACACAATTGGAGGCTAGAACTAAGAAAATGGAACCGAGGCTAGAATATTAACAGCGTAAAACTAGAAAAGCACTTAGAGAGCGCAGACCTCCGCCAAGCAGCTCATTTCCCTGTATATTCTTCTTCCTCTTCTTCTTTTAAATTTTATTGGCGGTTGGTAAACAAAATAGTGCATTACCGCCACCCACTAGTATCCCGTCCACTCGTGTCCTTGCCCTTCTACTCTTGTCGTCTCTGTGTCTCCTTTCTTCTTCTTCTTCTTGTGAATTATATTGGCGGTTGGCAAACAAAATAGTGCATTACCGCCACCCACCAGTACCCCATCCACTCGTGTCTTCAGACACTATCCTCTACATTGGGTAGAAGAACATGTC
>VUQH01082579.1:0-67963 GCA_015106775.1 Etroplus canarensis | reverse complement strand
GGTGATTGAGCTGGTGTTGAGTCACCAGGTGAGGTTCTCTGCCAGAAGAACACCAAGGAATTTGGTGCTCTGGACGATCTCCACAGAGGATCCCTCGATGAACAACGGGGAGTGGTCACTCTCTGCTCTCCTGAAGTCAACAACCATCTCTTTAGTCTTGCTGACGTTCAGAGACAGGTTGTTGGCTCTGCACCAGGCTGTTAGCCGCTGCACCTCCTCTCTGTATGCTGACTCATCGTTCATGCTGATGAGACCCACCACGGTCGTGTCATCAGCAAACTTGATGATGTGGTTTGAGTTGTGCATTGCTGCACAGTCATGAGTCAGCAAGGTGAACAGCAGTGGACTGAGCACACAGCCCTGAGGAGCTCCAGTGTTCAGTGTGGTGGTGCTGGAGATGCTGTTCCGGACCTGGACTGACTGGGGTCTCCCAGTCAGGAAATCCAGGATCCAGTTACAGGCTACTTCTTCTGCCAGCATTTTTCAAGATGGCTAGAGAAGAATGAATCAACTCAAAGAGATAAACTCTACTGCAAACTAGTGTTTTGGGAGCAAAACTGCAGAGCAACATAGCACTGGCACTGACAAAATGACAGGTAATGGAGCTGGAGGTTGCAAAGTTGAAGATGTTGAGATTTTCACTGGGAGTCACTAGCGTAGTGTTTTTCACATTCGCCTTACAAGTGAAAAGTCTCTGGTTTGATTCCAGGTGGGGACACAAGCCCCTCTCACCATGCAGGGTTGCATCAGGAAGGGCATCTGACATAAAACCTCTGCCAAATTACCAACGCGGATTAATCCGCTGTGGTGACCCCTTTGGGGAAAATACAAGGGAGCAGCCGAAAGGTACATTGAATGACTAGGACGGACAGGGTTAGAAATGAGTACATCTGAGGGACAGCTCAGTTTGAGTGGTTTGGACATGTGCAGATAGTGGATACTGGACAAAGGGTGTTGAAGGTGATGTGACCAGGTAAGAGGACAAGAGGAATACCACAGAAAGAGAGGGTTACGGCTGTAATGAAGGAGAACATGAAGAGGGTTGGTGTGAGAGAAGAGGATGCAAGGAACAGGGTGAGATGGAGGTAGATCATCCACTGTGGTGACCAATAACGGGAGCAGTTAAAAGAAGAAGTATTCTTGGCCTAATAGTACCATTTCGGCCCTAAAAGTAGCTCCCAAATCTGAGAGAATTTAGAGGCTGCTAAGCGATCTTCTCTCAATGTGTCAAGCTGCAAGTGTCAGGTCTAATGTATCAGAACACAATGATAATAAATACCCTTGACTGATTGTGGGTGAGTTCAGGATCCAATCACTGCACCAACAAAATGAGAAAAATGCCCCAATACTAAAGATGATTAGTGGAAAAGCACTTCATTTTAAAGAGGCCTTTTAGGTTCAGACTGTTTATCTATATGTGTGAAGCTAATATTAGTTAGCTGGTGTTTAGCTTGCTGTGACATTGAGCAGAGCCTCAAAATGAACTTCCAGACCTTTGCAGAGCTATTATTCCAGTCAGTCTCCATAACATTGAATGCCATACTGAGTGTCACTCATAAAATCTCTTTCTCTGTGTGATTAGATTGGCCCAGTGATCTGCAGCAAGATGGTAAAATAAAATGGTCTATCGGAGAGGAACAGGTGTGCACAGCTTCTTGTTTGGACACTGAACCTTCATGACATGAAAGTCAATACAGAAACACAGCAGGGAGGGGAATGAAAGGAGGAATAATTAGCCTATACTACTGGAAGAGATTCAATTTATTGTGATTTATTGTATAGCAAGAGGTAAACTTGTATGGTGAGCAGGGCACAAAGACAGCCATTCATCAACACATGACATTTCTTTCTCCTAGCTTCTAGGTTGACTGTTTGGCAAACTAGTTTCTAAAAAGGGCTATTACGCACCCCTCCGCACACAACAAAAATGTTTTGATTCATGGCCCCATGACCATCTGTAGACAGGTCTCTAAAGTGTTTTTCCAATAACAATGTCTCAGAGCTAATAGATTGCCAGATTGAATTAACCGGTTCATACAAAGCTGGAGTATTGAGGAGGGCCTGAGCCAAAAATTTAAATTGATTACCTCGGCTTTCATTCTACTTGACACTATGAATATTGCTAGTTACACTTTTAATGACATGTCACACTAATGGCAGAACTTTAGACATTAACTGTGTTATAATACATGCTTTACATTTCAATAAGTTACAGCACTCTACATAAAGACATCATTATATCAGTGTTATTTGAATACAAACACCTCTGCAGCATTTTATTTCAGTAATACATGTGAATTGTGTTATGCAGGTTGGATTTCTCCTCATGCTTACCTGGACATTGTGTATTTATTTCTACACAATAACAAACTGAATGATATAGCTAATGAAATTCTGGTGACAGGACCCCCCGACGAAGCAAAGATGTGTTACACAGCAAGTGGTTAAAATCTTAAATCTTCCTGTCCAGCATTATATTACCAAAAGCCACAATTGCTGGCTTATAACTGAGACTTCATCAGCCTTGGAAAAAAATTGAAAAGTGACCATGCATTCATTTTACAGCTATTTATGTTTTCCCCAATTGAACTTCCACATTTTATGAGCCTTTTGTCTTGCTTTATTAAACATAAATCAAGCAAAAGCTAAACTGAAAAGACATTTTGTCAACTATAGTACTGGAACCCTTAAACATGAATGAGCCTGTAAAGCTTTTTCATCACCCCGTCTCTATAAATGCTCCATTGCAGAAAGCTGTTGTGTACTGTAAGATCTGCTCTTCTGGAAACACAGATGGCTTTAGTATATCATCCGAGAAAACACAGACTTCTACTGAATAATGTGGTAATATTGATGAAAGCAGGCTTTAAATAAAACCAGTGAATATGTGAAGTCAATTCACTTATTTTTTTTACATTTTTATTTTTTGCTTGTATTAGTGTAGAGACAGTTATATATTTTTCTGAGGTGAGCTAATATTCCTTTACTGAGTTAACATGAATCAATAAGCCAAAGCAGATACATTATGAAACTGTAAAATGAATAATGTATTCCAAATTCCCATTTATAAAGGTTGAGCAGGCAAAAGTTTTGAGATGGAAGCTTCTACTATAAAACAGAACAGTTATAAAACATGACATGTGAAATTAAAACAGACTTTTGAAAAATACTGGAATGAAAACCTATTGCAACTAAAAAATGTTTAAAAGTTTACAATTTTATGGTTTAATTTTCTTTTTTAATTAAAACTGTATGTCATGGTCCGCCCTTCCTAGTCTGTTTTGGAGCCGGTTTCCCTCCTTCTGTTCCCTGCCTGGCCTGTCCCCCTAGTGGTCTTTGTCCCAGTCTGCGTCGTTTCCTGTTTGTCTGCCTGCCTTAATCATTCCCAGCTGCGTGCCGTCCTCACCTGTCTCTCGTCAACCTTTCTGTCTTCGTCTATTTCAGTCCTGTCTTCCCAGTCTGTCGCGATCGCGTCATCCCTCATGCCTTCCCTGTCGTCACCCTAGCAGACCTGTTCACCTCCTGTTTGTTCCTGTGAACTACTGCGTTGTTTTTGCTGGCTAAATAAAGCTCTTTGAGTTAAACCTCCTGTCTCCGAGTCCTGCGTTGGGGTCCACGCCAGACACGATGACGACACCCCATGACAAAGCTGTCCAACTCAGTACTTTGTAGAACCTACTTTCACTGCAATTTCAGCTGCAAGTCTTTTGAGGTATGTCTCTGCCAGGTTTGCACATCTAGAAGACTGACATTTTTGCCCATTCTTCTTTGCAAAAATAGCTCAAGCTCAGTAAGAATGGATGGAGAGTTTCTGTGAACAGCATTTTTTCAAGTCTTGCCACAGATTTCCAATTGGATTTAGGTCTGGACTTTGACTGGGCCATTCTAACACAAATATGGTTTGATCTGGACCATGCCATTGTAGCTCTGGCTGTATATTTAGGGTCATTGTCTTGCTGGAAGGTAAACCTCTGCCCCAGTCTCAAGTCTTTTGCAGACTCTAACAAGTTTTCTTTGAAGATTGCACTGTATTTGGCTCTATCTTCCCATCAACTCTAACCAGCTATCCTGTCCCTGCTGGAGAATAGCATCCTGACATCATGATGCTGCCACCACCATGTTTCATCATTTGGATGGTGTGCTCAGGGTGATGTGCAGTGTTGGTGTCCCGCCACACATAGCATTTTGCATTTAGGCCAAAAAGTTCAATTTTGGTCTCATCTGACCAAAGCACCTTGTGGAATACTGAAAACTGGACTTCTTATGGCTTTCTTTTAACAATTGCTTTTTTTTCTTGCCTTTCTTCCATAAAGCCCAGATTTGTGGAGTGCATGAATAATAGCTGTCCTCTGGACAGATTTTTCTACCTGAGCTGTAGATCCCTGCAGCTCCTCCAGAGTTACCATGGGCCTCTTGGCTGCTTGTCTGATTAATGCTCTCCTTGCCCAGCCTGTCATTTTAGGTGGACGGCCATCTCTTGGTAGGTTTGCAGTTGTGCCATATTTTTTCCATTTTCAGATGATAGATTGAACATCTCACAGAGCACTGTTCAAAGCTTGGGATACTTTTTTATAACCTAACCCTGATTTAAACTTCTGCACAACTTTATTCCTGACCTGCGTGGTGTGTTCCTTGGGCTTAATGATGCTGTTTGTTCCCTAATGTTCTCTAACAAACCTTTGAGTCCTTCACTGAACAGCTATATTTAATTTAATTAAATTACACACAGGTGGATTCTATTCACTAATTAGGTGAATTTTGAAGGCAGTTGCTTGCACTGGATTTAATCTAGGGGCAACAGAGTAAAGGGGGCTGAATACATACTGTATACACACCACACTTTTCAGATTTTTATTTGAAAAAAAAAAAAAAATTCAAAACCATGAATTATTTTCCTTCCACTTCACAATTGGGCCCTACTTTGTGTTGGTCTATCACATAAAATCCCAATAACTTACATTTATGTTTGTGGTTGTAATGTGACAAAATGTGGAAAAATTCAAGGGGGATGAAAACTTTCACAAGGCACTGTCAATGGAATTTATTAACTGTGAATTCTGAATACATGTGCTAGGAAAACTGTCAACAACTCCATATAAATATTATGATTCTGCTAAACTTTTAATTATAAGATTTGCCATGGAAATGCTGCAGAACATACATGTCCTGCCTTTAAAGAGTGAAAACAGTAATATTGGCATAATAATAAACTCTCAACAATAAAAAGAGATTGATGGTGCAAATATAGCAATTAACTGCAGATCTATTTTGTCATTGCAAACATTTTTAGCTGCTGTCACAGCACTCAGATTTCTGCTATAAAAAGACAACAACTAAAGGGGATGCAGCTCTGGGTGAAGAAGTGTCCCTTCCCTGAAGTGACAGAGCTACAAAACAGACAGACAGACAGAATCAAAGAGCAAGACAGAAAGAGAGAGAATTTTCCTGACAGACCAAGTCTGTTTGGATGTGCTCTACTCTGCCCCCTTTCCACAGCTGAAAGAGGAAAGAGGGATGAGACTTCAGGAGAGAGACAAGCTGACCATGAAAAGCAGAGGGAGAAGCAGAGGGTGGCTGTCAGCGAGGTGAGAGAGAAGAGTGGGGGAGACTTAAAAAAAGGCTCTGATGGCTCCCTCCTTTGACGAGTAGCAGAGAGACAGGCAGGGGAGGTGCAGCGCATCTTAAGACAAAAAGGCACCCTGGGCTTATGAAATATACATAGCTCTCAGCTGGAGACAGAAACACAGAGCGACAGAGCAGAGGAGGGCCCTGAAGACTGACGAGACTCAACTACCCCTCCTAAACACACACTGCTAAAAATAAAATACACAGACACATTCCTAATGACTTCTCATGAGGAGCCAAGGGGAGCAGTTAGAGCTGTTTTTTAGTGTGTGTGCATGCATGTGCGCGTGCACCAGACTGTACATATTCACACACGCTTGTTGATGGTGGTTAACATCAAGGTGTGTCAAAGCTTCCTCCTACAGTCACAGGTTGAGTGAGCAAAACCAAAACAGTAAATATGACACTACAAACTGACAACTGCTTTGGCAGTTGGCCTGTATGTAAATTCACCTACTGGTCAGGGGAATTTTTTTTTTTTAGTAGGAAGTTTGTTTAAAATGACTCTCTCAGACCTGCCCATACACCTTCTTTTCAGGCCCAGACAGATGCCTCTGCCACACCAGCAGTTAAAATCCATTTAAACAGATCTCACTTAACAATATATTCACCCTTTGTTCAAGCTAACGATCAACCTCTCCTATGCGTGTTCAGTAATGGCTATGCCACTGAGGTATCGGGATTCTCATGCGATTTTTATTTGTGTGTAGCTGCGCTCAGACATGGCTGTTTGCCATGTCTGAGCCCAAAGATTACCTCTACCCCAGACAACAAACATGCCTACACGTTTACTAGCCTTTTCTGTCCCTCGTACATTTTCAGCCACTTTGGCGTCTTTCTTTGATTAAATGGCACGGATAAGGGGCTTGTTTATGAACTCCCTACAGTGGATATATACAACTAAAAAAAAAAAAAATTAAGGATGTAGAGCGAAAGCTAACAGCGGCAGAGTTGTTCTATCAAGTCAAGGGCATGAACCTTGTTTCTTTTCTTGTCCACCAGGCCAGATGGCAGAAGGTAAGACTTCAATGAAAATGATGGGAACAAAAGACTTATTGATGCACATTTAGCTGATGCCATCACGGGTTCTGAATGGCTCATTTAGTCCCAAAATATTAGGAAAGGGTATATTTTTCAGAGATCACCTGTAGGGCTGTGATGACACTAGGCGCTCTTTCAGGAATGGCTTTTTCTGGCTTATGGCAATTTATGGCTTATTCTACATTACTTTAATGTGTGGGCATGTAATGTACTCACATTTCTTGTTTTTTATATTTTCTAGTCTTACTGATGACTCAAAGTGCTTTAACTAGAAGTCAGAATTTTTTTAAAGCATACATTCATACAGTGCTTTATTCTATACACTCTAAGCACTTTGTCTACCTCACATCCACAGCCAATTTAGAGTCACTAATTAACCTGACATGAATGTCTTTGGACTGTGGGAGGAAGCTGGAGTACACCAGAGGAAACCCACGCAGGCATGCAGGGAGAACATGCAAACTCCACTCTTGCTGTGAGACGACAGTGCCAACTACTGCAACACTATGCCACCCAAAGTGCAGCTAAGGCTAAAGTAAATCTCTGTTTTGCAAGTCTTTCTTTTTTGAAAAGGTACTAGACAAATGAAAAAACTTCCAAGATGATAACACCAAATTTAAAAGGAAGGGAATGGCCAAAGTTACTGCAATTCCTGCTAGAAGCAAAAGCTGTGAACCAAAACTACAACTGACTACCTCATAGTGGCCTCACTAAGTAATTAACTGGCACCCATATATTTATTCTGCATAGATAAAAGGAAGAAAAAACAGTGCCAGCATAAACAAAACTAAACTAAAGCTATATTATTGCTTTTTTTAAATTGAAGAACTGTGCATGAGCGTGTATGCACACTCATGTTGACATATGCCTTCTGAATAGACCAGAAATAGACCAGGGACATTTAAGATGCAGAGCAGGAGTCAGGAGGTGAAATGAGAAAGATCTACAGAGGTAGTACTAATTGAGGTTAATTCTAGAGTTCGGCATTATCTTTCTAATCGGTAATAAGGGTATTAGTAATGGATGATGTCACAGGACACGGAGAGAGACTGCCAGCACAAATCACACAGCAGTGCAAAGTATTGTATGCCCTCAAAGGATCACAAGACATTAGTAGCTGAGCGCAGATCGTGATAGGAAACTACATATAAAAAGTCCAGAGGGCCTGCAGGCCTACATGGGGAAAAGCGTGCAAGTTCGTGTGTTTCTATGGCTGTCATAGAGAAAAAAAGCTTTTCAGTCACAGCCTCTCTAGCTATTTGCCTGTCTCAACCGAGATATCACCTGTCAGCCTCTTTAAACAGTGTTGACAACTTCTTGCACACATACACTCACCCTGTTCTAGAGTCAGTAACATTTTGTAGGAGTGACACGCGGTGAGTGGTGGAGCAATGCATATGTACATCACCCACAAACATATTTAACCTTTGATAATTGCACTCTTTCTATCTCACATGCACTCAGTGTGATCTAACCTGGTCATCTTCAGAAAGAAGCATTTTCATCATGTCCATACCCACCGATACTTAAACCCTGCACAACATCTACAGTTCAACACCTTCCAGATTCATTAAGCAGGAGGACTGGGGGAGAAAAAGGATACATCAATAAAGAGAGCTGGTGAGAGCACATTTGTGTCGCCAGGGTGCAGGGCCATCCTTAAACAGTGCTGACAGTCTAGACAGGAAATACACTTGAGGATGTCAATAAGTTACTCAGCAGGGATGAGGACAGATCAATAGTGACACAGGATGATGTCAGTGGCTGCAGATGAGATCACCTGAGGCATCAGGTATGAGACTCCACATATGAGAAGTTTTTATATAAAATTAATGGTATTATCACATAGTTGTCCATATCATGTGTTTTATAGGAACAAGAGAGGGTGTAATACCAGGAAAGTAACCACTGTTACTGGAGATTTAAAAAATAAATAAATCATGAAATACAATTCTACAAAGAGCTGAAGATGTAACTAAAACAGAGTACAGACTTTTAAAAGACTTTCAAGCATTTAAAACATTTTTTTCTCTGTTGGCAATTGCACTTAATGTCTTCATTACCTTGATGTAACAACTGTGTTGCATTTAACTTCAGGGAGCAAAGCAAATATGTTTTCATGTGAAATGCCACGGATTAAAACGCCAACATTTTTGGGAATAAATACCTCAAGTAGCATAAACCTATTCTCCCTTGAGATGTGTGAAAATTACGAGATGACGCAGATTTCACCCACAGGACATGACTACTTTATATCACATTGACTTTCTTGCCATGGTTTTTCGGTGCAAGTGCCAGTGTGTGCGCACGCTCTGGTCGATGTGTGTTTGCGTGTGTTCTCAGCTCTACTGACATTTCCTCAAACGTGGTTGACATTTCCAGGGGATTTGAAGACTTGATCCCTTCTGTGTTTGAAGAGCTGTGTGCTGCCCTCCTCACAGCACTGAGGGAAATGCTGCAGCAGAGCCAGCAGCATGCCCTGCCTTCGGGGCTTTAGTGTACAGCATTTGGAGTGGCCCATCCTCATTCACCCGTAGTGTGATCAGGAGAAGACCTGCACTATACACTGCTTGCCTTTTAGAGATGACTGGTTTACTGCTTGGTCTTTCCCTTAGTCTTGCTGTTTTCCCCTGAGGTGTGGAGTGTTTCTGCTTTTCTCAACTGAGGCAGAAAAGCTATAACCAAAAGATATGAGAGACGAAAGCAGATAGAGAGGGAGTGAGAGGGAGAGAAAACAAAAATGTGTGATGGAAAGAGGGAGAGATCTGTTTCTCCTGCTACAGGCTGGTTAGTGGAGCGAACTGACATAGACTGACATCTCTCTTCCACGGAGACTGAGTTAAAAAGAGCCTGGCTACTCTTTGTCCAATACTTTCTCTCACTCTCGTTTTCTCTCTGTCTCCAACTTTCCCACTTTTTACTCTTCAGCTGGCCAACCCTCTCTCTCCTTCTTGTTCTGACCACCCCGAGGCTCCCATGTCTTGCTTCTTCTGCCTGGGCGGACTGTGCAGCAGTCCTGTCCTAGCCTGGGGCTCATATTACACCCTACCACCCTGTGTTAGCCTCACATGCACACACACATACACGCACAGAAGCCATACGGTAGCCACAAGGAAGCCCAGGGCACAAACAAAGGTCAGGCTCGGGTCAGTCAGGGGCAGAAGGACAGGAAAGCTGAAAAAAGCAACCCTCACACCAAGTAAAAATGAATTCAGAGAGAAAGAGGTTATATACAGTTTATTACTACAGTAATAGGAATATTGCACAATATGCCTTCCACTCAAAAAACTGAAATAAGAAGACTGTTGACTGTAGGTCTTGCATAACCGGTTCAAAGTCATTCTTCAACTACAACAAAACTGATGCTAGATCTTGGAGCAAGCCAGAAGTCTCTTTCCTCAGTGAACATCGTAACTGCTAAATACGCCTCAAGCTGAATCAGCATTATGTCTTCTGCTAAATCCTATCTGTGCGGTGCATACATAAACTAAAACTAGCTCCCCAGCTGTACAGGATACTGTAGGTCAGTGGATGTGCCAAAAGGGGGTGGTGATCTGACCTCAATGTGCTCCTGCCCTTCAAATGTCATTGGTGTCATAGTTGCAAAACATGTGTATCCTGATAGAGAGCAGAGCTCAAAGGAAGGGAAGCTCAACAATCGAAATATCAGTGAACATTTTGTCACTTCCTGGGTCTGTTTGTTCCCGGGAGCAGGATGCAAGGGTACAAGAGACTCAACAATGATCTGATGCTTTATTGACCCCTGCAGAGTACACTTTATTGCTCTCATCAAGGACACTCATGCTACACAGATCAGGAGAGGGGAAGCATTCAGATTTAACACTTATACTAATGCATATATGATGCAGATAGGACTATGTGTAGTATATTTTATCCTTTGTAATTTACCTATAGAATTCAAAGTCAGAGTTACCATATTACACTTCTATTTCAGTTACTTGAACTGAGGCTTAGAAAGGTTAAATTTGCAGTCAGGTCTCAAACTGTCGGTTGGGGACAAGTTTAAGGTATGCCAATAAATCAAGAGAAATGGTACTGCGTGACACTGCAGTGGGTCCTTGAGCTAATGTTCCAAATGCTACATAAACGCAATACATTTTTCTCACAATGCTCTCTATATAAAATATTATGAATATGGCTTGTCACTTATACATGCAAAAACACACACACACACACACACACACACACACACACACACACACACACAGCTGGTTACAACCACAGAACTGCATCCTTCTCTCAAATCTGTTGGGAACTTCAACAGGAAGAGAGTAAGTGCTATTGATTGGCTTCTTCCTGCTTGGCCTGGCTGTCAGAGTGAAAACAAGCTTGACCATTTGACCGTATGCTTTTTCATGCAGCACAAAAGCACACTTAACATATACAACCACATAGAGCTCACATTTCCATCCATCAAGGATTTTAGCATATACCTGAAACGGCAAACAATCAGGTCCTTTTGTGTTTATATAAAAAGTAATGGTCAAAATTAGAATTAAATATATTATTTATCATCCTGCCCAGGGTGTACCCTGCCTCTTGCCCTATGAGAGATGGGATAGGTTACAGCTCCCTGTGACCCTGAAATGGATAAGTGGAAGAAAATTGATAGATGGATATTATTCATCGGTAGCAGCAATAGTACAAAAAAAGTGGAAGTGTAGTACAAGTATAGTTGAGAGAGATCTGAATGATTATAAAAAATGAATTAATTAAGAAACTTGGCAATGGAATTGTAAACATTAGCTATGTTTGTGATCTGTTGCATGCTTTCTGAGGGCTCCAGACTGTTCTTTAAAAAAACACGGTATGTATCTCATCTGTAATGTCTGAAGTTTGTATAACTGCTAGCATGGAGACAGGCACTTGGGTCAATAAAAACACTCCTCTGGGCAGCACTGTGACATTACGAACAGAAATCTTTGCTGCACGCAGCTCTGTTCGATGGCATTTTGATATGAAGCAAAAGAAAGCTTGAGGGATACAAATCAAACAGAGAGATAAGTGTATTAAAACACACTGATCTTGACAGAGAAGTTGCCCGATCGTGCCTTAAATTTTTTTTAAATTTTACATTGACACATAAATAACTTCCCTACAAGTCATGACTGGACACCACACCATAACTACAACAGCGAAATCAGTTTAAAACTAACATGGGAAGTACTAAAGGGTACTAAAACAACAGAAGACTCAGTTATGCTGGTACCTCTGCTCTAAATTAGAGGTTTTTTGAACTAAATACTCACTCTGATAACACCAACATGGTGCTGGTAAGCATATGTAATATTGTATATTTCCCAGTTTGGTATGTTAACATAGTAATACTTGTAAATTTTGTAAAGAAAATATGGTATGAATGCCTTTATAGCTTTGCAGGTATTCAGATATTTGTTATATTAGTTCCTGATGATGGCACTAGATAAAAATTTAAATGATTAAAGTGTATATAACTAAAATATTGTCATCCTTACAGTTATGTGATATGGACTAAAGTATTGGGCTGCACCTCTTTATCATTGAATTCAAGTGTTTCATTCAGTCTTATTGCCACAGCTGTATAAAATCAAGCACCTAACCATGCAGTCTGACTTTACAAACATTTGAAAGAATGAGTTGCTCTGAAGAGCTCAGTGAATTTGAGCACGTACTTTAATAAGATACCAATGTTGCAACAAGTCAGTTGGTGAAATTTAGTCAGATGGAGCAGTGTACTGGACTCAGACAGAGAGGCATGTTCTGTGGAATGACTAATCATGCTTCTCCATTTGGCAGTTGAATACAGGTTTGGCGAATGCCAGGAGAACATTACCTACTGGACTACATTGTGCCAACTGTAAAGTTTGGTGGAGGACAGATAATGCTATAGGTTTTTTATTCTGGGGTTGGTCTGGGCTCCAGTGAAGTTCCAGTGAAAGGAAATCTTAATACTTCAATCTTAATCTCAATTAAATAATCTTAATTCTTCAATACTTCAAGAGCGACTGTTCCTCAGTGCACAAAGTAAGGTCCATACTGGTGTTGTAAAACTTCACTGGACTGCACAGATCCCTGACCTTACCCCTCTAAACACCTTTCAGAAGAACTAGAATAGAGATTGCGAGCCAGGCCCTCGTGTTCAACATCAGTGTCTGATCTCACAAATGGTCTTCTAGATGAATGGGCGACATTTCCCGCAGACAAACTACAAAATCCTGTAGCAAGCTTTTCAAGAAGAGTGGAAGTTGTTATAACTGGAAAGGGAGGACCAACTCCATATTAATGCCTATGGATTTAGAATGGGATATCATAAAAGCTCCTGCAGGTCTAATGTATAGGTGCCCCAGTAATTTTGTCCATATGGTGTATGTTACTGCTGTGGCTAAAAACATCTTCAACCAGAATTGTGACATCACCAAGTAAGATATGACACAGCAGAAATGTTGTACTCTTTTTTTTAGATACAATGGCAGACAACTTTGTACTTTTCAAATTAACACTTAACATTTCAGTCTACTGCTTCACAGATATTTACAGTTAAAATAAACTGATACAGAAACAATGTCCATCCATTTTACAGAAAACAGGCCATTAAATACACACACTCCTCAAATAAATATAGCAAAAGCCTTGTAAATGGGAACAAGCACAACTTCACAACTGACTCAGCTAGTCAAATGATGTACTGTGCAATACTGGGCAATTTAATTATAGTTATATCAAATCACATTTAAAGTGCAATTATGACTCAGAAACAGTCAACATTTTCTGTGATGTTGCAAAATCTATTTCACTCAGTTTTCTGTCAACTGAAGTGTATAGAAGTTGTAAAAAAACAGTGATTCGATTTATCTACCATGATTTAGCACATCATATCGAAACTTCAATATTAACCATGTTTGCATCTAAATGTCTTTTTTATGTGCAGACTTTATTGCTCCATTTACTGGGAAATGTGAATGGCTGGTGTCAGCCAAAAAACACTGCTGTGCTCATATATCTGTTGTCAGACTGCAGGAAAATATATACAGTAGGTAATATATACAGCAGAGCACAGCAAAACAACTCTATTCTCCAGGGGGAAAAGAAAGTAGGGAGACAGCGAGAATAAGATAGAGAGAGATACACTGATAGAAAGAGAGAGAAACACAAAGGGCTGTTTTCTGCTGGGTGGGTAAAGTGTATCCAGGGGGCAGCTGAGTGAGCACACACACAACACAAAGCTTGTCATTAGTTCCAGCTTTCTGCAGACACAACAAACTGTGTGTGTGTATGTGTGTGTATGAGAAAGAGAGAAGGAAAGAGAGACTGACAATGCATCCATGTGCGCCGCTGGGTGTGTGTAAAGGTTTTGTGCATGTGTGTGGAGTTTCAGACATTGACAAAAGTCTGTGTTGTTGTGCTTGTCCTCTCTGATGTACGGCTCCTTCAGGATCACAGCCCTGTGCAGTCAATACTCACACTGTCTGGTTGTGTGGATGTGTGCGTGTGTTAGATTAGTCGCAACCCTCCTTTCTTCTCTTTTCATCTTCTCTTCCCCTCTAGTCTCTCCATCCTCCTCCCTGTGTCTTCCTCTGACACTGCCACACACACTGCCTCCTATCTACCAGCTGCCACTTTGCAGCCATTCATCAGAGCTACGATTAGTGAGTACAGGAATGTCATGTAGCTGCAGCCGACGTCTCACCCTGACCCCGACCTTTCACCTCTGGATGACCTCTGATGACCCCGAGCAGGAGCAGCTGCTTTTACTCTGTGCTGACACACTCCATTAGGCCTGACACCTGCTGCTACACATATCATATCACTGTGAAACAAGACACACACACGCACACACACACACACACACATACATATACAAAAAAATGCAAAAAATGGTGGTAGAAGCAAAATTCACAACAGTTAGTTATGCACAGCCATACACAAACACAATGGCCTTTGCACATGCTAATGCAGTAAGGCAGCCCTCTTATGGGATTACACAGTCATTACAGAGAGAGGGTCATGAGGGGCACCTGTAGCTGAACGGCTCCACAGTCTATTAGGAGCCAGTGTGTGTGAAAAACAAAGAGAGACTAAAAGACATGGAGTATGTCATATATAATATGAGGTATGAGGAGGCCTAGAGTAGTGTTTTGCAGCCAAGACAAGCACCATTCAGTGGGCACTGTGCATATGTTCTGTGTTCAATAAGACCATCTTTGTGTGAGTGAGTGTTCCTCTGTATGTACGTGTGTGTGTGTGTGTGTGTGTGAAGAAGAGAGAGAGAGAGAGAGAGAGAGAGAAAGAAACTGTGTGAGTGTGTGTGTCTGTGTGTGGGCCCCAGGCCGACTCTGACAGCTCAGTGGTAGCCATCTGCTGGCAGTCACACCAGGAGAAAGCAACCGCAGCCAAACAATGGAGAGCAATGACAGGCCAGGATTTGTGGGTAGTTTTCTATATGTGTGTGTGTGTGTGTGTGTGCACGCGTGCCCGTGTGTATGTGTGGGGGGGGTCTGTGTGTGGAGTGCATGCGTTCCCTTCAAAGATCCAAATGAGCCCCGCTCTATGAGCATGTGCAGAGGGGCGTGGCTGTTGTTGATAGGCTGTCTCTGTTACCAGGCGATAGATTAACAAGCCCAAATGGCCATCTGAGGAGGATAGATAGCATGGACTCTCTTCATCTGCCTACTCTATGTTTATATGTCAGTCCACCCCTTTTTTCTTTTATCTCCTTTATCTCCCTGTATTCTTCTCTTTGTATGTTGGAAGTTTATATTAATGAAAAGTCAAGTGTTAGGTGGATTTGCACTACTGCGTTTTGGTGGGTGCATGCACAATATACTTGCACGTGACATCAAAGACTTTCTTTCTATGTCTATCACAAACCCAGTTTGTCAAAACTTTCATTATTTCTCTCTATCTGCAGGTAGAGTGCCATTGTGAATATAGACAGATGGTTCGGTGTTGGAAGGAAGCAGGCTCCCTGGATTTGACACACCAGTCTGAGAGCAAGCACCATCCAGCTGGGCAGAGGCCTGCAGTGCCTCATATAAAGAGCTTGCCAGGTGGCCACGGAACAGGCTGCTGGTCTCCTGCAGTTGCTACATGCATTACCCTGTAGTCACTATTCTACTATTCACCAAACATGACACAGAGCTGTTTTAGACACAGAACAACAAATAAGTCAAGACCGCAACTCTGAAGCAGATGAACTGAAAAGCAAATGGCCAAGAGGGAGGGGACAAATGGCAGCTCATGAAAAGAATCAATCTCTCTGCACTCCATTTGACCAAGTGCATGGTTTGTGTTATGTGTGTTGCTTCGGTCATCCATGCCTTTGGATGGCAGCACTTCAAAGGCAGCCATCAGTAAGTTCCTTCTCTTCCACCTCCTGTTGTTACTAGTCCGTGTGTATGTTTGTGATGGTGTGCATGTGGAGCAGTGCCTCCTGTAGCTGGGGGCTAAGGCTGATCACTACTACCGCTGGCTGGCATGCCATACCCGCTGGCACACTAACAGGGCACACCTATTTACACAAACCCAGCCTGAATGGCAAGCATTGTCTTGGTGAGAATGCAACACTTAAGCTTCTGATTAAGGCAGAACAAAACCCTGAGGGCCAAGAGTGGTGAATGCAGGGAATGAGAGAGCCAGAGAAGGAGAGAGGACGAGATGAAGGGAGGCAGGAAAGTGAGGCTCTGTAAAGGGAGATCTCATCTGTTGTAGCTGTGGGAAGGTGAGATAGGAGGGGGAATTTGAGCGAGGAAATGAAAAGAAGGAGGCAAACAAGGTGAGAGGGCAAGAATTGGCAGCCATGTAAGGGACTCAGAAAGGCAGGCATGGGAAGTGAGAAGAAGAGGAGGTAGGTGAGGATGAAAAACAGTGGTAGGAAGGGAAACCAAGAGGGAGGCAGGGAGGAAAAGAGGCAGTGGGAGATGAGCAGGGAGGCAGGCTTAGGAAGAGATAAAAAGACAACAGAGAAGGAACCAAGCAGTGAGGCAAAGAGAGAAAGGACAGGAGGAAGCTGCTGTCGAGGTATCCTCACTGATAAGGATGAAGTGATGCTACACTAAAAAAGCAAAGAAGTAAATAGACAGATAGCGCCCTCCAATGGCACTCATGCTCTGATAATGCGTTCTAAATCCTGCCACCACTTGTCCAGGGAGTGTACTGCAGACAACATCAAGAGCCAATTTCAAATCAATTAAAATGGTAATAAACTCACTTGAGCATTATTTTGAGCCTTGGTACTAAAACTTGAAATTGACACTAACAAGAGAAGGATGGCATTAAAAAAAATCTATGATATTTCACATAAACTCAGTGGAAAACTTCATCATTTGATATAGCATAGAAACATATGAAATTCAGTGTTTACGCATGTGTGTGTGTGTGTGTACAATTAGTGGCACCTTGGCAACGTATGGGCAAAAACATAATGTGTACAACAAAGGGTGAGCTACTCCCTGATTGTGTGTGTATCCTAGCAACAAGACAGACGTAGTAGCAGAGCAGTGAGCAGCTGGCAGCATGGGACACAGAGGCCATGACGGATTTACCATGGTGTGTGTGTGTGTGTGTGTGTGTGTTTTAAATTTAACAGCTGTGACAGATTTAGGTGTGTCTGTGAGTGGACATGCTTAAAAAAAAAATCACTACTTTGTCACTCCGCCAATCCAAATATTAATAACCATAAACTGACATGACTGCAGTTTCGCAGTCATGTGATATAATACCAACATTAACCAGCATCATCATTTGTTTGTTGCTTGACATAGTGTGTCACTACATCCATTGGTCTTGACTCTATGCTTTTTTTAATCTGAAAGTCATGTCCAAAAGAAATAGGGGAAAGAAAAAAAATCCAGCAAAGACCTGACACAAGACCTGAGAGATGCATCGGGCTCTTTGGTTGATCTATCAATTGTTCGCCAAAGCCAGAAATGTTTCAGTAGACAGCTGGCTATTAAGAAGCCAATCTTAACGAAGGAAAATGGGGAGAAAAAGCTAAGGTATGCCACATTATACAAGAACTGGAATGAAAATCAGTGGCAACAGGTCTTCTGGAGTGATGAATCCAAACGTGAAAATTTTGGTTCAAATTGTCAATATGTACTGAGGAGGTCAGGTACAACAGTGAGTGGCCAAAGCCATCTGTGAAACCTGGTGTAGGCTCTGTCATGTTTAAGGTTGCATTTCAGCCACTGGTGTTGAAGATCTTGTCAAAATTACGGCATTGTGAACACACAAAATTAATGTCAGATTTTGATCCATCGTGCAGTACAGTCTAGAAAGTGTGTGATTGAAAACAGCTTAATTGTTCCCAAATACACTGCCAATGCAGTAAAAGCCTACCTAGATAGAAACACACACAGTGGAACACTATCAGTCACGAGAGAGTCACAGAGAACAAAAGGCAGCCAATATCCAAAGAAGTGCTTTGAAATGTCCTTCAAGAAGTATGGAGTACTTCCTGAAAACTAGGAAAACTAGGAGCTGTAAAGTGTAATAGCTACAGGTAGGAGTGTCTATTATCAGAAATCAGAACTTGAATAGTTATTACACAGTTATTATAGCAATTTGTTATTTACACAGTAAGATATACATGAATGAAATATAGAAATGAGTGAATGAGAACGTGGATATGAATTTATATATATATATGTATGTGTGTGTGATGAAATAAATAAAGTGAAAATAAATTTTTGGGGGGGGCAGAAAATGAAGTTAAAATATATCTGGCAGTAGACAGGAAGATCAAGAAAAGAAATTAAGAGAATTTTTTGGCCTAATACAGTTCAGTCTGTGGTAAACTTGGTCGCACCAAATATTGACTTTCAACTTCATTAGAATTGTACAAACTCTGGTTTTGCATCATGTACTCTATTTCAATTTATGTTTGCATATGTTTCAATAAATCATTGCACCTATTTCCCATTTTGCTAACAAAATATAAAGAAATGAGGGGTGGCTTGAGATTTTTGCACAGCACTACTGATATTGAATAAAATTTGGAACCCCATTGAGTAATTACCTTCTGGAGAAAGATATATTTTGGGGCTTCTGATGTAGCCAGCAGTTAATTAGGCCCAAGACTTGCTGTTCTGTACTGAATGCAGTTAAAAAAATAAAATAAAATGAAATAATAATAGTAACAACCCAATGTCTTTGAAAAAGTGGAATGGTAATTTTACTTTTCTCGTGAAAGCAAGTATGACTTTGAGACTTTGAAACTAAATCTAATTCTGTTCAAAGTATGCTCCATGCTATAACCAAGTATGTTTTCAAGACTCCTCTGAAAAGCAGCCACACTTACACAAGTCAGACCTTTAAAACAAGCGGTAATCACTGTCATTTACCCTAAATCATAATCTTTTTCTAATCCTAACAAAAGATTTTTTCTTGCTTAACAGCAATAAATAATAAGAATAAGAATGCAACTAAAGTGTTGAAGTAATACCAAAGCTGCTGTCCATGCGTATGTTCACAAAAAACCCCCCCAAAAAAATCATGTCTAAGAACACATATCACTAGATTGAATTTCATGGCTTCTTTATAAAATTCCATAAGACTGTATTGAATTAGAACATGTAAAGCAAATAGGCTGTGAACAAACTAAACTAAGACACTTTCTCTGCTCAGAGTTAACATTCTCATATTCAAAACTTGAATAAATAATATTAAAAAATTTAAGTTTGCATCCTTCATTAGAAGTTATAGTGTGAAGGATCTCCGCTGACCCCAAAGCTGCCTTTCCTGCTTCCTTTAACATCAAAATCTCTTTAATGGCCTCAGGATTACTTCTTTGAAACAAAAGAGCTCTTGAGACCTCTAGATCATATAAACCTGAAGGTGATGTCTGAAGGATATGTTAGCCTCTGCTACCATGAGATAACAATTCTTAAAACAAAACAAAACAACCAGCAAAAAAGGATGAACTGATTGTAATCCAGTGCTGCAGTGATGCAATGTTAAAACTGGCGGTGCACTCTTTAGGCACTGCATATTGTCATTTATAACTTTAAGTTTAGAATAAAAAATTTGGTATCTGACATCCTAGTGCTTTTATTATCAGCCTTCTCATGTATAGACTTATATCTGCCTCATAGACCCAGTGCAGATGATTATACAAGCATACACACACTGGATGCAGTGCCAGTGGTTCTCTCAGCCAGCTGTGCACCAGTAACTATGGAAGTCCTACATGCTAAGAAGAGGGTGGTTTCCAAACCTCAGGCCAGTTGGACGGCCCTGGCCTGGGCAGAACTCTGTCTCCACAGGCCTACTGCCTGCCAGCTTCTGCTCCATGGAGGAACATCATGCAACAGCTAATCACCAACTCTAAACCACTTCTGGAGTGCAGAGCCAAACCACAATAAGGAGATAACACATTTCACTAACACTACTGCAATCGTGCGGCCTCACACCATATGTCCCCATGTTCTTTTCCATCTCTGTCTTTAGACAGTCAGCAGGGAGGTAAAAGAGTCACTGGAGATTGTTTACACACATCATTACATCTCTTCAAATTTGAACATTAATCTTAAAGTTGACACGCATTTCCCTGCTACTCAAACAGGCAAAAGGGATGTAGTAAGTTTATATAAAACACATATCATAAAATCATAACTGAGACAAACATTCAAGACATTCAGCAATGGTAGTGTGTTTGTATTATGGAAGGCAGAGGTATATGTGATGAAAGAACATAAACTCCAAAAGGTGAGCTCCTTCATTTCTATTGACTCTGTGTGGTACACTGCTAACCCAACTATATTATTCTAACCCCTCCTTTCTCTCCTTTTCTCTGCAGGCGGTCCTGGGAAGTGTGATGTCTTTTAAAATGGCGCCTGCTTCATGTGTTTTATGTCTCCTCATAAAAAAAACAACTTCCTTTAAAGGCTTTGCTCACCAGTGCTCTCACCATCATAGGATGTCAAGCAACACTGGGAATTACAACAGAGAACAAAAAAGAAAAACAGAAAGAAAAAAAATGCATGAATGAGGACCTAAAAGCAGGAGGCAGGCTAAAATGACAAAAGGCAAGTCTTTCATTCAGGCTGAGAAAATCCACAAATTAGCAAAGTCCAAAATTAGAAATCAAAAGGAATCCAAAAACACAGGAGCTCATAGCAGACAGAACACTCGGAAATACAACAGTTTGACAATAGACAAAAGGGAAGCCAGAACTATACATATGCAGACAGCTGATTAGACATGATACAGACATGAACACTAAGGCTACGCTCACACTGCAGGTCGATTCCAATTTTCTGCTGCGATACAATTTTTTGCGTGGTCATTTACATTATAACTTAAATGCAACCGTCATCAGACTCCAGTGTGAACCTGAAGTGACCCACATGCGCAGAAGGCACGATGTCACACGCTGCACGCTGTGTTTATGGGAGTAAATACTGGATGCTACATGTCAGCATGTGAGCAAAACATCATTTTCTTTCCAATGACTAGCTCCATCAACGGTGTCTGTCATGCCTGTTTTGTGCTTTGTTTACATTTGATCTTGTCATGTCTTGTCTCCTCCGACACAGAGTTTTGATGTCTGTCTCATTTAAAGGACGTAAAAGTCAGATGAAATGCGACATGGTCAGATATGTATCCGATTTAGGACCACATATGAAAGCGGCCTGAATCCAATTCGAAAAATCGGATCTGTGCTGTTCAGACTGTCATAAAAAAATCAGATGTGTGTCACATATGGGCAAAAAAAACTGGGGGCCACTTTTTCCTGTAGTGTCAACGTAGCCTAACACTTAACAAATATAAGACAAGGACACAGCCGAAAGGAAACGTACTGAAAATGGGGATGAGAAGGCTCACACTAAACATGAAGGCAGACACAAGGGAACCCTAGAGGACAAAGACATGGACATAGAAAGACGAGCCTTAGGGAGAACATACAGTTAAAAACTGAGGGAATTTAAGCTACTACGAATGACAAAAAAGAAATGATGCAAAACTGAAACTCATCACTAGAATAACCATCAGGTGAAACGGGAATCAATGACTCGGTGTTACATAAGATAAACAAAATCAAATGCAGAATCAAGAACTCAATCAAACAGTAATTAAAAACATAGGGCACAGGAACAACAGTGAATCTAAAGGAAAAACATTAAATAATGATGCATAAATAATGACGGTTTTAGCAATTCTGATATTTCCATGCCTTAGAAGGATTTCGTTTAACCTGTCTGAGAAAAGATTTATGAAAAGTATCCAAAAAATGGTCTGAACCTCTTTCAAGCCTTTATTCTTCTTTCTTACCACATTATTTATCATTTGACCCATTGGAGGGATGTTCTCCTAATTACAGAACCACTACTTTAGAAGTTGCCACTAAGAAGGCTCTACTGGAACTACTGCAAGCACACATTCCTGGTCATCATTAGTGTTATTTGGTCATGCCTTTCCCAATTTTTGTAACCTGGAAAAGCTGGAGGCATCAATCTGTTAGCAGGTCAGTCTCTACATTCATCAAGAACATCAAGACTGCTGCAATAATTGGAAAAGATCAGGCATTCTGAAGAAAACTCTGGAAGAAACTGCTTGTGTTTGCATTTGAATGATATAGTCCTTATATGTTACCTTCTTCTATCGATATTCCAGTGGTGAAGCAGTGTATTTTTCCTCAGTAGGGACATCCACGAGAAGCCTGCAGCCAGTCAAGACTGCCTCAAGCAGAAATATAAAAGGTTATAGTGTTGTGTTGACTTCATTATTTGATCATTGACCAATATGTCAGGCACGCTTGTCTTATCTTTAGAGTTTTGTGAAAATAATTGCCTCAGTGATAACTTTTCAGTGTAAAATCCTATCTCTGACAATTCTTTTAAGTCTCCAGATTCAGTGGAGGACATTCTGAATTGTATCATGAGTCACATTGGTAACTGGTGCAACAGGGCACACCAACACAGACCTTTTCAGTCCAAATGTGCAACAATGATGCACTGAGGAGGTTATAGGTTTTAGCTTAGATAGAATACTGTAAACACATTTAGCTGAAATGAAGACATTCAAAACCGATATTAAGCCATCTGTCATACCCTTAATACTCTCGATACCCTTAATGCCTAGTGATGTGCATTTTTTAAAGTTAAAGTTTTGTAAAGTTAAAGTGCTGTTAGCTTTTTTTAAGAAAACGGCAGTGTGGCAGCAGGGGAGTCAGCATACAAATATATACAGTGCATCCACAGTGACACACGCTTACACAGACATGCTCAAAGCTGGCTCACATGCTTGTCTCGAGAGGCAGACCGCAGCCGAACCATAAAATATACCAACCACACACAGACACACACAGACGCACACAAAGACTTCAAGACTTCATACATCACTGCGCTGCCTCCATCTCAATCCTTGCAAAGTCCTCCCTTCACCCCCCTTCCTCCTCTTTTATCACTTGCTCTCTGTCCTTTTTTTTTCCATTGCGGCCCAACTGATCAAAGCGATCATCATCTTGGTCTGTTGGAGTGTTTTAAGACCACATTAATAGCTACCCAGCACAGCCCCTGTGACCATCATATCTCTTGATAATGCCTCCCAGCCAGCTCTCTCTATCTCTTTTTCTCCATCTTCCCTGCATCCATTTCACATTCCTTCCCTTCCGGTCCTTGTGAGAGTGTGTCCACGGGCTTAAAAGGATCGATCACTTCGAGCTCCTTGTACTCCTTGCCAAATCAATGGCTACGTGTCTCATTAAGGATTGGAAAGGGCTGCATGTGTGTACGTTTGTAAGTGTGTGTACATGTGTGATCAGTGTATTAGAGAATGAGAAAGAAAGGGAGCCATAAGGAAAGAAAGAAAGAGAGAGAAAGTGAGTTTGGTGCCATAGCAGTGCAAAGGGTATCTTAACTGTGAGGTTCATCCTGGGACAGAGTCAGCCATTAAAATAAGCTGTGATCTAGTTCCTGGGGGGCAGGAACGCATAGAGGGTGGGCGTCCTGGAAACTTACGTAGATGGGTCAGCACGAGAGAGAGAGAGAGTGAGAGAGAGAGAGGGAGGGAGAGAGAGAGAGAGAGGGAGAGAGGTATAAGAAAGAGACAGTGTGTGTGTACATGTGTGTGCAAGACTGTGTGTGAGAGAAGTGAGCCAAACCTCACCACTGACTTGGCCAGGGCTTCTGGAGCCAGAGAGAAAGCCTTGCTAACCACAAACTCTCTGTCTCCCTGTCTCCCTCACATACACACCCTTGTTGAAAGTGTCTAACTCTTTAAATACGTCATTTCAAAACATGGGTTACTGGCCAGGAGAGCGAGGGAAGTAGCTTGTGAAAGAAAGAAGGCTATATATGAAGAAAAACTGCAGTGGTTGGGACAAAGAAAGCAGAGAACAATGCTGTAATTCACTTTTATCCTGAGCAAAACAAACAGAAAACATATTCTCTTGCGACACTTGCGTTATCCTCTCACATCTCCTGCCCTTGCCACTCCACTGTATTTAAATTCCTGTTGCTGTAGCTCATTATATTTGCCAAATGCACTAGAGTAGGTGGTTGCATTGCTGCACTTTAAGTCAATAGCGGGACTGCAGAGCCATGAAAATGAATAAGGGTAGGGGCTCTTCACACAACATCACTGTGTAAAAAGGACTGGGAGTGCTTATCTACAGCATGGCTGCTCTTGGCCCATTTATATTTCACACTGACACTACATTAGCTGCCCCTGGATGAGCACATAGTTGGCAAACTCTGCTCTGCCTTGCTCACAGACAGTGCTGAGTAGTAACTAATTACATGTAACAGAATTATGACATCAAATTACCCAATAATTGGATCTGCCATCAGTTACAGATATGGAGGAAAAACATGTAGTTAAAATTACAGTTATTCCTAAAAATGATGGTGATTTAAAAAGGGTTAAATCTGAATGCAGTCTTTTCAGTCAAAAAATGTACATATTTTTCTTGTTCAGGAATGCTTTTTGGAATAGTTGTAGGCAACATGGGTTCACACAGCTGTTGGTACACATATGAGTGTGACAGCAGTACAGATGGGCTGGCTTACAGGAAGCTGTCTCTAGACAAGTGCCCTTCAATCAGCAATGTGTGTGGAAATTTTGAGTATTGATTTTGATTGGCTCTGGAATTTAAGCAGCCTCGATTCCACCAGTCAAAGTTTGCCATGTGACCAGGTCTAACGCCAAGGTAGGTGGCCATGTTGTAAGATAGGAATTCCTTCTGTGCTGTATATTCAGCATGGAAATAAATCAGAAAATGGCTTTAATATTACTGTGCACTATAAAACTTGATTACCAGTGATGGATATGGTGTCAGCATCAAAAAGCTTCATGTCAAAGCTCAGCTTCAAGATGTTTGCTCTGTTTTATTTCCAAGTTTACAAAATCTGTTTAAAAAATAATCAAAAGCTGCTCAAATCTAAGAAGTTACACTACTTTTTATGGCATAATTAAAATAGTCATTTGAATCATGACATTTTAAATAGAGTAAATACTCATTTGTAGCCTGTTACATTTCAAAAAGTAACCCTCCCAGTACTTTTCACAATATATTGGAATATATTTCACTGCTGCAATGAAGAAAAACATATGCAAATGTCACAACTTCCACTGGATTCTGACAATGAAACATAAAAGGAGGCTACAGAAAAGGGCAAAAAGAAGCAGTGAGTGCAAGAGGAAAGATTAATTATGTAAAAAAATGTGTTAAAACTAGCTAGTACAAAGGTTTCTCACCTCAAACAGGTTAATCTGTCTCCTCAGAGCAACCCTGTCTGAACGCCTGGACATCCGACAGTACACACAAATACATGCACTAAGACATAATCAGACACACACCGCCTGTGTCAACACAAGCTTGTGGGACAGTTGAGAAGTGTTGCTAAAGGGGGGTGGATAGAGGCATGTTTGGGTTTTTTTTTTTCCATTATGTTTTTTCTCATGATGAAGGTTTAGGACAAGCTATACAGAGTAGTGTGTATGTGCGTGTGTGTGTCTGTGTGTGACAGAGTGTGTGTGTTAGAGGCTGCTAGCAGGCAGAAACAAAAGGAGCATATGGCAGCAGCAGCCGAGGCTGTAAATTAAACATAGAGGAAGATTAGATAATGAATGTGTGCTCTGAGAAAGAGAGACAGCTCTGAGCCAGGAGCAGAGCAGACCACTGCAACACCGAAGCTATATGTGTGTATATGCATGCAAACACATATTAAATGGAGGGAGCAAACAAATGAGGTGACCAACTGACATGAAATCGTTATAAAGAAATACGAAGATAAAAGAAATGAGAAACACAGGGACCGTGGGCTGTATATAAAAGCCTTGGCCGGTGACACAAGTGAGTGACAGTGACAGCAACATGAACACAACCTTACCCCTGTAGCTAAAGAAAACTAGACCCCTCTACTCTAAATCAGACAGCTGAGATGAAGCAAAGCTGCATTTCTTTCAACTGGATTGCTTCCTCTATGCAGTCCAACACATGATCAAGCATACACAAACACAATCATATATCAGCTTTAAAAGGTAACACTACTGTCATTAGAGTACTAAAGAAATACAGTTCTCCTAATTTTCCTTTTTCTGAAACACAATTTTACTTGAACAGCTATCTTTGTCTGACCAAGGACACTTCAACATGTAGGCTGTAAACTTACTAAACTAATAAATTATTGTAAATATTCCTTATTATTGTAGATTAACCTCACAGAATATAAAGTGGTTTTAGCTTGAAAAAGCTAAACATTTCAGCCAGGACCACTATAGTCAAAATACGATTGTTATTTCCATCTGCAGTAATTTTAATTTGGCAGTATAACTGCTATGGTTGTGTTCTGGGGCCCCCCTGCCCTTTTACAATCATGAAAGACATAAGAAGATAAGAGAACACCTCCCTGCCCTTCATAAATACAGCACGACCTTAACATTGGAACAAAGCAAAACATCAGTGACAACAGTCATGATGCTTGACGGCTTGAGGTGGGGCACAAAATGGTTTGCAGCAACCGTAGGCACAACAAAACTGGGATTTGTTGGGATTTCAGCTGAGATTGAGTTTGTGGCCTGTCTGAAGTAATGCTATGCCTGATTTTGCTACTTTGACATATAAGGTACATTTTAAAGTTACCACAAATTTACTTCAGTAACATTTTCTGTGCTGTACTTTGATTTGAAATTTAACATTTTTGACAATCTAATATTTATGCTATTTTGGGGAAAGTTTTAAGGATTTGTAGATTTCCTCCACTGCTGAGCATAAATTAAGATATTTTATATCAATCAAAAGAAATCCACATCCCTAAACTCACTATGATCGCGGCACTATGTAGCATCATCATGTCCAAAAAGTTGTAGTAGTATCACATCATGAATTACCCTGAGATTTCAAACACTAAATGTCAGGTATGCTGGGGTCCAGATTCCAGCACCTTTGGTTAATGAGTAATTGGATTTAAATCAGAATCCGAATACTTTAGTAATTAAACAGGCAGCTTAATACAAAATACTATCAAAATAGTTTGATTTTCACATGCTGCAGCCTGACTGCTTCCAGCTAATGCCACAGAGACAGTACACTTCCTGCACACATAATTTTTTTCCTTCTCATCCCCATCGTGCATCCATGATACACATGACAAAAGTTATGTTCATCATACTTCAGCCTCTAGGTAGTGCCACAGAATGGGAACATACATAAACGCAGGAACTTTTTTTAAGTGACAGGTAATTTCAAATAGCTAAAAAAAAAAATCAAACACAAAAAATGTTTCTGTGTACTTTGACACACAGTCTGTGTGCTAGCTGAAGGTCCAATTTAATTTGTGATAACCTCACTCTCAGAGAAGGAGAAAGACAAGGACAGGAGAGGAAGATTAAAGATTATTGTCATTTGATGAACTAGAATTTAAAGCCCTGTACCGCTACAATGTAACTTAGAGTAACCCAGACTGCTGACATGGGATTAGAAAAATAATCTACAGAAAATGAACCATATTCGCAGTCCTGTCACCTGAGCTTGCAAGCTTGAATGCTTCATACACATGCTTGCAAGCTGAACTTCATTGCAAGCCTCCATCTTGGTGTGAGGAGGGGTGAGTTTGGGGGAGAGATAGAGGGAGTAATCTGTCACTGTCTCATTACTGGGCCACATAAAGCAGGGAGGGTGGGCTAGGGAGGCGGAGGTAATGCAATAATGACAAAAAGAAAAAAAACAAGAGAATGAGAAGAGAGGGAGGAAAGAGGAGAGGAGGACCAGGTTATCCTAATTCAATAATGGGAATCAGTTGGATGTAGATGAAACTGATGTGCACCTCACTTGAGTAATGGAGCAGCAGCAACTTGGAAAAGAATGGACTTCAATTTAAATTCATTTAAAAATGTAAAATACTTCTTAAGCTTTACATCCTTCCAAGCTTTAAGAAATGCCTTCAGCTCCTTCTTGACTTACTACAGTACTATTATTACAGTTTATGCTCACAATGCAGAGGGTTTGCACCAAGGTGAAAACTATAAATTTGCTTTCATAACACACACACACACACACACACACATTCCTATGACATGAATTGTCAGTACAAGTGTAAATAATAATAAAGTTTCCGTGTGCTGTACTGTGGAAAGAATGCATTCATTGGAAGCTCTTCATAAATACAATAAATGAAGGTCACTATGTAAAACATATGTGTGGGCACATACAAGTGGATTGCTTTGACTGCACCCACATACACCACTGCTGCCTGCGAGGCTAACAGGGAGAACCATAATCACACACAGGCGATAAAGGTGTTCTGCTGGAGCCATAATGAGAAAACACTGTTGTTGGGAGCCAGTCACTACAGCTCTGATTACAGACTGGTGTTCAATTTCTATGTTAGAAGTAAACACATGAGAATACTGTCACTGTGGGGATTTGACAGTAAGCACACACACACACACACACACACACACACACACACAGAGGTGGGTACAGTGTGTATACAGGGACAGAGCAACACAGCCAGAATGTGCCTTCATGTGTGTGTTTAGTAGGCTGCCACCCAACACGCACCACTTTCCCCGCTTACCGTCTGTCCCTTCAAAAGACAAAGCATGGCCTTTACTGCCCTTAGCTCATTAGCCACACCAGAAAAAGAGGCAAACACCACATATGCACACACGTTCACATACTCTTGTTTTTTCACTGACATGCTACGGACACCTTAGCAGTTTAGTGGCATTCAGCAGCGGTCTATTTGCTGATACGCAAACAATGCAAGGAACTTATTAATCCAGCACTTATGATTTGCTACGAAACCATTAAAAAAACTACACTGCTAACATCTCCCCTCTGTAGCAGAATTCACTGTGGTACTGTAAGTGAACTACAGTATGCCTTTTTTACTGCCTGTTGGTGGCTTTACAGAGCATTCATTCTGCCACCAGGGATTAGTTCAATTCTCCACTCAATCTCACAAATGCACACAGTATATGAGGGGAGCTACTTGTGTGTGTGACTGCACGTGCACATGTTTATGCTGCATGCGTGTTAGCGTGTGTTTGAATATACACTCAGGGGTGATATTAGTTAATCATAGCCTTCACTCAGCATAAATAAAGACCAATTACTGTGCTTCCCTATGGGCCCTTTGCTATTAGCACACTAAAAACCCTAAAGAGTGTTGTCCCATTGCTAATACAGCCTTGGTGTAGCAGTCAGCCTCCTGAATCACGATGATAAGCAGAGGGTAACAGAAGGACAACATTCACAGCATCATAACTACCGGGGCTGGATAAGACATACATGCAGCAGTGAAGATCAGCGTAGTGAAGTGTAATAATCAAAAGAATAATGATAATGATCAAGAAAAGCAGACCTTTTCAATAAATGCTGAGGTTTAGTTATTATTAATTTCACTTCACTATTAAGCAAGAAAAGAAAAATATGTATTGCTGAAAGTGATTAAAAAGAGATTGCTTGCTAAAGGAGAATAAAAGTAAAAGAGATCTACCTCTACATATTGAGTGTGAACGTGCATTATATTGTTACATCATGGGCTTTATATCAATCCTAGTTCAAGAGGTTAGATGACCTTAAACAGCGTTAAATCTGCTTATCATATAAACAAAATACTGCCCCACACACATACATATTGCTGCACTTCTGCCAAAAAATTAAAATGAGAAATTTAAGGGTTGTATCTAAGGAAAAAAAAAATTATGCAAGATACAGTATGACAGCCATATGCAAGAGTGCAGCCTTTTTAAAGATCAAAGTGTAGAACTACAGACTTGCAATTGAGCAAGTAGTGGACTAAGCAAGAGGACATTACATAATGTCAGCCTTTAATGTCAAAATCTGCTGTTAAGTGTAAAGTGGACTGTTTTGCACATTCAGCAGTCAGATTTTACAATTAATAAGATAAATAAAAAACAAATAAAAACTGTCACACTAGCTCTGGAGCGCCATTTTCATTTGTCCTTCCTTTGGGTTAACTTATATATGTGGACAAGTGAAATAGCAGAAACAGAGACATGTGCTTCACAGCAGTGTGCACAAATGCAAAAATACACACACAAATATAGTGGACCCTTGCTGGCAGCCACTCATCACCCGGAGAGGCCAACCTAATTTGGAGGACAGGCTCCTCTTTGCCTGCTGGGGAGGCAGCAGGGATTATGAGCCTTTATACACACTAATCTAGTTTAGCCACGCTGGGAGAGGGAATCTGTGTGCATGGTTGTGTGTGTGTATGCATGTGTGAGAGAGACAGTGAGAGAGAGAACAACAGAGAGACAGCATCACTGGAGTGCAGAAGAGTAAGTGTATACGCAGTATGAGAGTTCTTCGCTATTAGTGAGTTTGTGTGTGTGTGTTCCCAGCAACCTAGTCTGTGTGAGCAGAGATAGGGAGGCTCTTAAACTGGTTAGAGATGTGGCTTAGCCTTTTGTCCTCTGACAGCAGCTGGCAGAAACTACACAGGAACAAAAACACACACACACACACACACACACATACAAACAGAGGTATCACAGATGCACAAGCAAGCACACAAATCTTGGCATAATCAAAGCCACAAGACTGCAATATGTCAGCCTGGACGTTAGTATGTGCAGTAGATTTGGGATCAAAGAGTCCTGTCTGTGTTAAAATCAAAATTGGGAGGTTAGAGGTCAAACAGGCTGCAGGCAAACATCTGCAGCCCCAGGTGTGGGTAAAGTGGACCAACAGCTGGTTTAAACACACTTAAACGGAGCACAATGCTGACAAGACAGTTTCAAAACCTGTCTGGTATGTGTTAGCTCACTGTTTAAAATGAGTGTATCTTAACTGAGTCATGTGTTGTTGGCTGGGTCAAGTTGGTTAGAGAGGCCATTGCATTATGATACCCCTGTGTGTGCATGCGTGTGTGTGTGTGTGTGTGTGTGTGTGTGTGTGTGTGTGTGTGTGTTGCCAATGAAGCGTGAGCATGAAAGTGAATTGGCTTGAAGCACCAACACATTCCAGATTCCAAAACACAGGAGACAGATCTCATGGCCAAACCAGAGCTGGGGCCACACTGGGAATCACAGAGGAAGACTTTAGGGGAGGGAGAGAGAGAAAGAGTTAGGGGAGACAGCAACAGAGCTTTAGGAGAGAGAGAAAAGAGAGAGGGGACCACAGACTGTACAAGCTTACAGTGTGTATGAGTGCTGGCTTGAGTAATTACAGACTTGCCTGGTGTGTGGAGCCGAGAGTCTACCACAACACAGCCCGAGTGATGACACCACACCACACCACACACATATGCAAGCACATGCACACATGTGCACAGGCACACACACACTAAGTAATTACTGTATAAAGCATTTAAACAGCTGCTCCATAGCACCACTCTTCAAAACCACACATACATCCGTGCAGTTTCCAAGCCACCCAGAGCTGTTACACTGTTGCACAAGGAAGCCCATTTTCACATGCACAAAAGGATATGCAAATGTAAACAGACACACATACAAGCCCAGGCAATTACTTTTAGCCTGCTTTGAATATAGAACACATACTCAGGTCCACGCCCTGCCTGCATACCTATTGGTGTCTCTATTTTTTTTCCATTAATTGGAGATCATCTCTGTATTCACCTAGCATCATACCTCTCCTAAATGGAGCACTCACACCATCTGGTGGCTTCTGACATCATTACACATTTTACACCAAGCGTCAAAGACCACTTGCTGGTAGGACAAACACTAGTGAAATTGATGTATAGCTAAAAATAGGAGAAATTTCATTGAAGACTTATTCATGTCAAAAAATGACTTTTAAATTCAATGAACGTCATTAAGACAAGATGTCTCAACAAGCAGGAAACTGAAACAGATAATCTGTCCACCCCACAGTCACTTTGAACAAATCAAGTGATGAAAACAGATGCTGGTGGTCTTGATTTCTGGAACTAGCCATGACATCCTGGTTTATTCTTCAACTGGATTATTTGTCTGCACTTCCTTACAGAACTAACTACATACAGTACAGAAAGAGACCCAGATTGAGAGACTGAGTGAAAAATATTTAGAAGTCCAACATAGGATAAAATATCATCTTGCATTAACCTCTGGACCCTTTATTTGCTGAAGTGTTCACCCCACAAGAAGCGAGCAACTTGCATGTTAGCTCTGTGGCCACTAGTAAGTGAATGGGAACTTCCATGTTTAAAAGGTAAGTGCACACCATTTACCATTTAGATGTATTAAATTTACATTAATCCTATTTATAATTAAACCAGTACCTTTTACTGTACAGACAAATCTCAAAATGATTTTAAGAGAGATTATTCCATACACATACATTATGTTCACATCAAGTTAACTGTCATGGTCATGCTTTTGTTATTTTAGTAGAGAAACACAGAAACAGGAACAGCGTGGTAAGTAGAGAGAGACTGATGAGTCATGGTGGGCACTTTATTCTCACTGCCTCTGTCCTATTTGCGCTCCCTTGCATGTGATCTTCTCTGTCTCTCACGCTTTATTTACTCCTTCACTCCTCTCTCATTATCTAGCATCGGATCCTACCTTTATTTTTTAATCATCTTTCTTCAACCCGATGTTCTACCTCCTACTCCAATATTATTTCTTAGCTTTTTTCACAGCCTTCCCCTCTAGCCAAATATCCCCAGTCCCACCCCTAATCATCCCTCTTCTCTCATTCTCACACACTTATCTCCCTCTGTGAGTTATTACACCCCTTTCCCTCTTATCTGCTTCATGTACAGCTTGCTATAGAAAGACATTTCCTCCTAGATGACAAGCAGAATAGATATACAATATACAAGGGGATTAGTGTATAGCGGTACATAATATGAGGACCCTCACAAGTCAACTCTGAACTTGTTAAGGTAAAACATTTGTGGTGGAGAAGGAGGGAAAGAGGAAGGAAAGGAGAAGGTCAGGGTTAAACAGAGAGAAAGAGAAAGAGAAAGAGAGAGGGGAGGGGGAGGATAAAGGAAAAGAGCAGATCAAGGCATGAGAGCTTTGTGCTCCCTCTCTTGGCAAGACACTGTGACTGTGTGCGCCTGTGTGTAAGTGTTGTCTGTGTGCGAGTACATACACACATGCCTCTGCTCCTGGCAGACTCAGACTAGGCATTAAAATTATTGGTGCCGCCAGCATGCTGTGGCCCCCGCTGAAAAGGAGGGAGGTGAGCAGGGAGGGCAGGAGGGAGGGAGGATTGGAGTCACCAAGTGCTAATCAGACCCATGTGTGTGTGGCCAGTGCTGCTCTGAACAGCTGTTCCCATGCTGAGGACACACACACACAAATTTCCTGTAAAGCCATACAGGTACAATTAGTTTGCTAATGATGTATTTACATAATTGGATAAAAAATAAGGTTATACAATAATGAGGAGGGACTGGGGGATAGTGCACTTGGAACTTTTTTCAAAAGTACTACTGCTCTAAACAACTTTTAACCTAACTATTTATCAGTTTGTATGCTTTTTACATGCAACACATATGTGGATTTTCTGTGATAATACAGTAGGTGTCCGGGAAAAAAGCAAACTAGAAATATACAAAGAGAGCTATGGAAGTGGCATGTCTTTCCTCCCCTCCACCAGGGGACAACAGGAAGAGTCAAAGAGTTGAGGGAGGAAGTGCTGTTATTTATTCTATCAATGGAGAGAGGAAGAGACCCCCCACTTAACAATCCACAAACTGGCAGACACACACACACACATAGAGAGGACCATGATCCATCTTACTTTGTGTGTTTAGATTCGACGTTGCAGTTTTAATGATTTCGTCTTTAGGCTGCAACAGAGCTCTGTGAACCAGACTGTAGAAAGAGGACATCTTTGTAAGTCTAATGATGCAGAGCTCAGATGCGCCCTGCAAAATGAGTGCATTTGTGGTTGGTAGGGAATGTCGGGAATCACCCCAGAGGATGCAGAGTCTATTTTGCTTTCTCTCTTTTTCTCACTTTCCCAAATAGTCAGGGGTATAGCTACAGAGTGGTGCAAGTAACTGTGGTGTGTGCACAGAACAAACCCAGCAGCTGAGAGAGGTGTAAAAGGAATGGGTGCCAATAAAGCTCACTAACAGCCCAGGAACAAATAAAATAAAGCTTTTACCAGAAGCTCTGGGCTCTGTGTGCACATGTTAAATAGGGGGATGAAAGAGTTAGTGGTCAGACTTTGTCAAGAGCTTGAATCACTTTACAGCGACACAATATAGTGCTGTTCTCACTCTGTGTGAGTGTGTGTGTGTCACTATCTTTCTTGTAGCTGAGGTCAGGTTCACGTCTGTGTGTGAGTGCGTGTCTGTCATTCCTAAACAACAGAGAAATCCTCACCTCACTGCAGTTTTTAGAAATTATGTTTGTAACACAAAGCATGGTGGCACCTAATCAGTGGAGAGCATCCGGCTGATGATGGAAATTTAGCAGATCATGAGTAAATTGAGGCTTTAGACCAGCCAAGTATTTGTGTGTGTGTGTGTGTTTGTGTTAGACTGCACGTGTGTAAACTAAACGCAGATTCCCTGTGGTGACAGCTCTGTTCTGCATCAAAGATCACAGTAAAAAAGAAAAAAAAACACATGCTAAAGAGTGAATCACAGTGGAATTGATAAAGACGGACAATAAGATGTGACTCACCAGAGGGAGCAAGCATAAGTTTGCAAATGACGCATAAATAGCTGTGGCGTTAGGCTGAAAGACGGAGAGTCAGTGTAAAAGTAAAGACAAATATGTAATTGATGTGGAGCCTGAGCAAAAACCACGCATATGCTATATCATGCACACAAAAAAAAAGCTTTCACACAAAAATGCCAGACGGATGAAAAGGAAAGCAAGAAGTCCAGTGTAGCCAGATGATGGAGAGAGAAAAGAGAGGAAGGGAATGAGTGGTGTTATGAGCAAGATGACTAAGTCCAGACTCCATCAGCAAACAGATGTTAAATCACAGATGTGATTCTGACACTGTAAACACACATTTTTTGCTGATGAAAACTGATATCGCTCATGTTCATCTGTTTAAAGGCTTTGTAATTTTATACAATTCATCAGCTGGTGCTCCACACAACAGAAAACTCAACAGGCTGACACTTAACTCTTCGCTGCTGTTATTTGCACATTTATTTCCTTTTTAGCCTTTTAGAGAGGTGAGGTGAGGAGAGGTAGATGGACAGGTGGACTTTTAAGGGGTCTGTGTTTAAAGGTCAAGGGGGCATCTAGGGTTAGAACTGAAGTAGAAGTCCCTGCTGAAACTGCACTACACTGACTGGTCTCAAAGGCAGACATCAGTCCAACAGTTACTGCTACAATAAAGACAATGAGATGAATAGTACAAGCACTACACCAACCAGCAGACACATTATACAGAGCTGAACAAGCCAAAGAGATTTCACATTAGAGAGTAAACTAGCAGGTGTGGGTAAGAAAAATCACTGACTGTAACCCTGAAGTGTCAAGTGGGCCTCTTCACTTCCATCTCCAGCAGCTTACAGTTACTACAGGTGTAAAGTCTGGTAATGATAGTTTAATTTCCAGGCCAGTGAGCGATAGTAAGTAGATCTTTGCTGTAAAGATCAGCAAGCCAGAGCTCTCACATTGAAGATAGCCAAAAAATATATGCTTTGACTTCCAATTTTCTATACAAGTTGGGGGCTGTATTGCAAAGTAAATCTCTTCTTGCATAGTGTTCAAACTTCAAGTGATTCCCCTGCTGGGAGCTGGTTCCTGTACAGCAAAAGTTTGAAAGTCGTTTTACCAATCTACGCTTTCTCTGTTGTAGTAAACTATGCATACCATAAAAAAGCTCCTCTCTCAAAACAGACCAGCTTGCAGCCCCAGGACCCGGCACCATCCACACTTTAAAATAACCAGAAAAGAGCTATTTAAACAGGACCAGGTTACAGCCCCTCATAAAACAAATACACACAGGAATAATTGTATCAGCACGGCAACCTGGCAGGCCTGGAGGAAAAAAAAAAAAAAAAACCTCTCCATGGGGGGTACCGGGACACAACACTGAAGAGTAGCGGTGGTGTTCAGGGGTGGTGTGTGGAAAGGGTGGGATGGAAGAGGAAAAAGGGGGAGGAAGAAAAACAGGTCCTACAGAGCTACCGTGCAGGCGCCAGCAAAGACAGCAAGGGTGGAAAGGAGGGGCAGGGAGAGGGGAGGGGGAGAAAGACCCTGGTGAAACTCTCAACAGATGCGTGAAGCCCTTGTCAGCATTCCTGCTAGGTAACGCAAGGTCAGGAGCAAGCAGGAAGACAATATGAGGACTATTTGGGCTCCCTGAGCGCCAGATGTGTTTTAATAAGACGGCTGCCCTCCTAGCTAATAAGGTCAGCCTCTGGCTCCAGCCAGACGAGCAAACAAGTAGACTCTTGGCAGGAATTCAGCTCCAGCTTGGCACAGCCTCCCTCCCTGCTTCCTGCCTCGCTCTCTCACTCATTCACTCACTCTCTCTCACAAGCTCGGAGAGATCGATGGAAGCCGGCTCTTTCTCTCTCTTTCTGCGCGGGTCTGCATGACTCATTCCATCTCATACACCCGCCTTTTATTAGACACTTCCTTTTTTTTCCTCTAAGGGAAGAAGGAGAACTACTGCCTAAAAGCTGGTGAGAACATCTGTACTTGAATCATGCACTAATACACACACACACACACACACACAAACAAGTATAAACACACAGTTTATACCAGCTCACCAAATGAGTTGCTCACACTGACTACCTTTTGCCACTGAAAAAGAAAAAAGCAACTCTGCTAATGCTGATATATAAGTAATGAAAAGCTAAAATTAGTTATAAAAATAAACACTGGACCAATAAATCTGACTCCTCCAGAGGGAAAAATAAAGACGCGGCATCGGCGCCAGAACGGATTGGCTTGCTCTGCACTGAAAGGGAGACAGAGGAGGTGAAGAATGAGGAGGTGGAGGAGAAAGATTTAGAGCCGAGAATGAAGGAGGGAAAAACAAAGACAGAGATCTAAAGTGAGAATGAAGAGTCCTGGCAGCTTGGGTGGAGTTGTAATCAAGCTCCTGTCATCTCATGGGGTACAAAAAGAAAATCATTGTCAAAGTGAAGGGCAAAATCATCCAGAAGTAACCGGAACTACTGTCCCTCAATAGAATAACCTTCTTCTAAAGCTATGTATATTTAAAACATGTGGATACATGTTATTGAATAGAACCCAGGTGATACAGAAAACAATGGGGAAAATGTTTTGGAGGGAACAGCACAAGCAAAGTGTTGGGTAATTTACATTTCCCTAAACACACACACACACGCACACACAAAATCTGAATGTAAAAAATAATTCTGCTATTCTGCACTGTACTAAACTGACACAAACCCTTCTAGCTCTCTGTTATCCACTAAGGTCAAGTTGACATCATGTTGGCCTCACACAAAATCACCCCATCAAAGGCAGACCCTCTACTAATGGTGCCTGCAGTTCTCAAATATTTACCTCAGGGCTAGGCCACACAATACCACACACAGGGAAAATCTGTTCCTCTATACACATGGCCCTCACTCTCACCTATACGTCCTAGTGACACACACCAGGTGTACACAAATGATCAGTCAGTGCACAAATGGAAATGGGGAAAAATGCCGAAAAATGATAAAGAATTATGAAGTATAACTTGACTGCTATTTTTGTACAAAAATAAAACACATCTACAAATGTAATTCCTTGCTGACAAACACTTTGGCTTGAGATGTCTGTGCCCAAACCAAAAAAAGCAAGTGGATTCACCTTTTCCAGCTGGTATAATATATCAGTGTTAGGTGCTGCTGCTGGTGTACCTCTATAAAATAGAAAGAACCTCATAATGTAGTGAATAAATATGTTGCATATGACCCAGTTAATAATTAGCAGAAATGTTTTGCCCATTGGCAATCTTTTTAGTCCATCTGACATTAAACAGAACCTGTATTGTTTTCACAATATAAAGACTGAGATAGCATCACATCACTGGACCCTCTGTTGTGGACTCATGGCTGTGTGGCCTGTTTGTCCATTTGTCTGTGTTTATTGGACATTAGGTTGGGGAGAAGACCATCATCCATCACTGGGCTAGAAAAGTTTTCTGTTCCAGGGGTCAGACCTTCCTGTTTTAAGGACAGCAGACAGGGAACATTTGGCTAGGTGTAATCTGATATGACCTCGTCACAGTGAGTTTGAGGTTACAAGGTCAGCAGGTCTTATCATTCAGCAGCAGGCCTTGTTTCTGCTCCACACAGATCCCCACTAGTTACTGACTCAAACCCACACAAATGCACAAACACATATGTCCATGTTCCCACGGTTGCAGCAGGTCTAATGGTTGATGTATAGCAGCTTGTAAAGTGGGATTGTCAGTCAGTTTTAACAGCCTATCACAGGGATCCAACAGGACCACAGCCATGCATGTAGCCTCAGACCACTGACCAGCTCAGCAACACTCAATAAAAGCAGCTTGGACTCCAGGCACATTGACTCAGCCAAGTACAGGAAAACAACAGAAAAAGATGGCTTTGATCTGTACTGACAGATACTCAAGATGTTCCAGCACTCAAAATGCTCTCACGTGTGTGAAAATAAACATTAAAGCTCATACCATTTTCATACACAAACTTGGACCCTGTGCACACCTACAATGTTTTTTTTTTTGTTTTAAACATAGCCTTATTTCTTTGTTTTGGTCTTTCTTCCAAACACAGTCACAGGTCATTGAAAACAGAGCTTTGAGAAAATTCTTTCCAAATACTCAAAAACTCTGTTTGCAGTGTAGACATATACACAGAGTGAGTTTTTCTGTTATTTACTGCTTCTCATTGGCTTTGGGATTAGGGTTATATCACCGCCTGTTCGTTTGGCTCTCGCTCTTAACAGCATGCTTCAATTTTGTTTTTGCTTATTTGGAGGAGACTATTTCTTAAGAACAAAGAAGGAAAGCCTCAGATTAAAAAAAAAAAAATACTTGTGCATGTCTGGACTAGGCCTTATACACAACTCCGGACAACTCTGACACCTGTGGAGCTGTGCATCGTGGGAGCTCATCCAAAGGCCTGCACTGAGTTCAACACTGTGGACACATGTTTCACATTGAGCTAAAGTCAAACAGCATCTGATCACTGTTCAACCAGCGTCAGTCTGTCTGAGGCTCTGGTCTGCAGAAATTGTTTGGCTTACTGCTCTCATCAGGAAAACCAACAGGTGGACAACAACTGGCCCACAGAAAAGCCCACCTGGTCTGGATGAAACACAGAATGTTATACACACAAAACCATTTAGGACATGAATAATAAAATAAAACTCTTTAAAAGGAGAGAATCCACTTAAAGCCTCGTTTTTTCACCTACTGTATTCAAACTTTACAGAAATGTGTCCAGATTGGAGACTATGGGCAAGACACTGTTCCAACTTGCTGGACAACACTGAACAACCACCTGTTCCTCTTTACAAAATTTCTAGACACACCACTTCCAGCCCCAGCAGTGTAATGGATAGACGCAGAAGATTATTTGAGTTAAAAAAAGAAATAGAAAAAAGAACTTGGTGTCACCATCTGCAAAATTGTTATTATGTCCCCGAAAAGTGGAGATATGACAACAGCCACAAATCCTTCGCGCCATTGCAATGACATGAAAACTATTTGACACAGGATTTTGAATTTTGGCACAGTAATAGACTTCCATGAGAGCTGAAATTGATTAGCCATTTTGAAAATATGTATTTGCCACTAGGTTGTGTTGTCTGTAAAAATGTTTATATTCTTAGCCATATCCCTGTGACTATTCTTCCGATCTGCACAAAACAAAAACCAAACTGATTATGGGATCATGCATGTTCATGGTGACACCATTGTGTCTAGTGACATTGGCATCTGCTGGTACCGCTGCTGAAATAAGTAAAAGAAAAGTAAATTTTTAGCTATATCTCTGTGACTATTTGTCCAATCTGCACAAAACAAAAATGAAATTGATCGTAGGATCATATACTTTTATGATGACACCATGACACCACTGCCATCGCAAATTCTTCAAGCGTGATAATGCAAAAACTATTCGATGCAGGATTTTGAATGTTGGTACAGTGATAAACCTCCATCAGCTGTGGAACTGATTCGAATTTCAGCCATTGAAAATACGGATTGGCCATAATCTGTATCATCCAATTTGCATTCAAATATAAAGTTGACCATTTTGATTTCACCTCACATCACATCAAGTAGGGTTGGGTCAGGTCAACATTCATGAAGAAATTGGAGCTTTTCGGGGATATACTGTACGTTGAGAAAACAACTACAAACATAAATATATTTTATTGGGATTTTATGTGAGACAACAAAAAGTGCATAATTGTGAAGTGGAAGGAAAATAATTCATGGTTTTCAATTCTTTTTACAAATAAAAATCTGGAAAGAGTGGCGTGCATATGTATTAAGTTATACTGCTAGAAGGTAAACCTCTGCCCTAGTCTCGTCTTTTGCAGACTCTAACAAGTTTTCTTTCAATATTGCAGTATATTTGTCTCCATCCATTTTCCCATCAACTCTAACTAGCTTCCCTGTCCCTGCTGAAGTAAAGCATCCCCACAGCATGATGCTGCCACCACAGTGTTTCACCATGTGGATGGTGTGTTCAGGGTGATGTGCAGTATTAGGTCAAAAAGCTCAATTTTGTTCTCATCAGACCAGAGCACCGTCTTCCATATGTTTGTCGTGTCTCCAACGTGGCTTGTGAAATACTGCAAACTGGACTTCTTTTGGCTTTCTTTTAACAATGGCTTTCTCCTTGCCTTTCTTCCATAAATCCCAGATTTGTGGAGTGCACGACTAATAGTTGTCCTCTGGATAGATTCTCTTGCCTGAGCTGTGGATCTCTGCAGCTCCTCCAGAGTTACCATGGTCCTCTTGGCTGCTTGTCTGATTAATGCTCTCCTTGCCATGTCATTTTAGGTGGACGGCCATCTCTTGGTATGTTTGCAGTTGTGCCATACTTTTTCCATTTTCAGATAATGGATTGAACAGTGCTCTGTGAGATGTTCAAAGCTTGGACTACTTTCTATAACCTAACTCTGCTTTAAACTTCTGCACAACTTTATCCCTGACCTGTGTGGTGTGTTCGTTGGGCTTCATGATACCATTTGTTCCCTAATGTTCTCTAACAAACCTTTGAGGCCTTATGCATATGCAATCCACACTTTTTCAGATTTTTTTTGTAGAACATTTTGAAAACCATGAATTATTTTCCTTCCTCTTCACAATTATGCACTACTTTGTGTTGGTCTATCACATAAAATCTTAATAAAATACATTCACATATGAATATCTCTTAAGAAACTGTACCTTTAATGGTCACACAACGAAACTAGTTTTAAATGTTAGAACTGGCCTAATTATTTACAAATAGAATATTAGAACAAATAAATAATTAATATGTTAACTGAATAAATTTTAAATTTGTATTTTTAATACACAGGCTGGAACATTGATTTTAAAGCATACGCCACATGGTTTGGCATATGAGGGTAATGAGGGGATACAAGGACACTTAAGGTAATGAGTCTGGCAGAAGCAAAATTGTGACAAGTGACTGTAATCTAGACAGATAAATATTCATTAGCAGGCTGCCACCTGACCTGTGACCTACTGTGGCCTTTCCTTCCTCTTTTTACTCCCTATGCATTTATTTTCTACTGCTGCATGTCATTAAATGTTGTCTTCTCTCTCCCATAGTCTGTGTCTCTCTTTGCTCTCTTTTTTCTCTTCTCTGTCCCTTCACCCCAACTGGTTGAGGCAGATGGCAACCGCTCTCTGAGCCTGGTTCTGCCGGAGGTTTCTTCCTGGTAAAAGGGAGTTTATCCTTCCCATGGTTGCCAAGTTCTTGCCCATAGGGGATCGTCTGATTGTTGGCGTTTTCTCTTTAACACTGTAGTATCTTTACCTTACAGTGTAAAGCGCCTTGAGGTGCCTTTTGTTGTGAATTGGCACTATATAAATAAAATAAAACTGAAATTGAAAATTGAATTGAAATTAAGGCGAACAGCTGCAGGCAGACATGGCGCATATAAAGACTAAGATCTTTTTAACCTTTCTCTCCTTTTTTTCGTCCTTTCTGTTTGATATGACTTATTAAGTGCTGGTTGTGGTTACACTTTAGGGCACCAATATACAGTCATACTATTACTTATAGGTTACATGTGACACCATTGAGTCCATTTGTGTATGTTAGCACACAGCTTGGAATGCTAATCCCTTTGCATCAGATGGAAAGCACTCTGGGTCAATTCATGTTGTTTTTAAATGTGCTATGTAAGCAAAAGTGACTTGTCTTTGTAGCAAAATGAGACCCCACTGTGGCAAGGTCTACCACAAAGGTGGTTTTAACTGCTTTGGCAAGTGTTTATATATGTCTATCCATGGATAGTTGCTGTCAAAACAATAGCATACCCATGCAGGATACAGTTGCAAAACTATGCTGGTGTGTAAATGAGATCAAAATGAAAGCCAAAGATGCGTGTTCTCTGGGAATTCATTGTTGATACAGCTGGTGTCCCACTGCAAGATGATGAGTAGTTAAAGCATCATTTCATTTTAAAATCATTTAATCTAATAGCATATTACATTGATTTCCCTGTTCACTTCTATGTGTTCCTCTGTCATAATTTGAAGAAACATTTGGAGAAACAGTTGCAAATGAGTTGAAACACCTGTTATTAATAGTTATGTATTGTAGCTGTTTTTTGACATCTTTTTTTAAAAACACTATACCTTATTTTGTTTATCAGTGGTTCTCCTGGCATTTGGACATTTTAATTACCCTCTTTCATTGCAGAAGATGTCATACTTCTACATAATTGCATGCCAATAGATATGCAAAGTAATAACGTCCACAATACCAGAAAACACACAAACATTCTGTATGTGGCTAACATCTCCAGGAACGCAAACATACGACTGTTATCCTTAACAAGCGCTGCGGGATTATAGAACACAGATAACATTGAACTGCGTGTCTGACCTGAAGGCATAACAGGCAGTAAGAATGACTTATGTTTAAAGGAAACAAAGTTCTGTGGATAATCACAATGATCCTGACAGCCTCACATGATTAGTCATACATGCATACACACATTTCTCATGCTTATACACTCACAAGGATGTCCCTCATTCGCAGTTTGTCTATGCTTGACTTCAGCAGCCACCTTCTTTATATTCTCTTGCATAGCTTGCTTGTTGGTAATACTGAACTGGAACACAACTGGCGCAAACAGAAAGTGGTTACAGACCACATAAGAATGAAACAGAGACTACAGAAACATTTCAGTGAATCAGATATCAACATGTATACTAGGCTAGACCTCTTTATCACTGAAATCAGGTGTTTCAATCAGTCTCATTGCCACGTATGTATAAAATCAAGCACCTAGCCATTGAGTCTGCTTTGACAAACATTCAGAATGAGCCATTCTATAGAGCTTAGTGAATTCAAGTGTAGCACTATAATAGGATGCCATCACTGTAACAAGTTCCCTCCCAGATATTCCACAATCAACTGTAAGTGGTATTATTGCAAAGTGGAAGCATTTAGGTACCACAACAACTCAGTCACAAAGTGACAGACCATGTAAAGTTACAGTGCAGGGTCACCAAGTGCTGAGGCGCATAGTGCATAAAAGCCACCAACGCTCTGCTGACTCAGTAACAGAAGAGTTGCAAACTTTCTCTGGCATTAACACTTGCAACAAAAACTGTGCACCAGGAGCTTTGTGGCATGGCTTCTATGGTCAAGCAACTGCATTCAAGCCTTACATCAGCAAACAAAAGGCCAAGCACTGGATGGAGTGATATAAGCACGCTGCCACTGAACTCTGGAGCAGGGGAAACTTGTTCTGTGGCGTGGTAAATCATGCTTCTCTACCTCACAGTCTGAGGGACAAATCTGGGTTTTATGATTGTCAGGAGAGCATCACCTGTCTGACTGCACTGTGCCAAATGTAAAGTTTCATGGAGAAGCGGTAATGCTATGGGTTTGTTTTTCTGCAGTTGGCCTGGACTCCTTAGTTCCAGTGAAGGGGAATCCTAATGCCTCAGCTCACGAAGACATTTTGGACAATTCCATGCCTCCAACTTTGTGGGAAGAGTTTGGGGACGGCCCTTTTCTGCTCCAGCTTGACTGTGCCCCAGTGCACAGAGAAGGATCCATAAAAGCATGGTTGGATGAGTTTGTGGGAAAGAATTTGACTGCCCCACACGAAGCTGTGACCTCAACCTCACTGGACACCTTTCAGATAGACTAGAACAAAGAATGGACCTCAAAAATGCTCTTCTGGATGAATAGGCAAAAATTCCCAGAGACACTCTAAAATCTTGTAGAAAGCCTTCCCAGAAAAGTAGAAACTGTTATAGCTGCAAAGATGGGGCCAATTTAGAATGGGATGTCATAAAAGCTCCCATGAGTGTAACGTGCAGGTGGCCTGATATAAGGATAGGGCAAATTAATGGGCCACAAAAAGTTGCTTACAAAGTTGGGCTAGGAAAAAAGGACAGAACAAGAAAACATCTTTTTTGTCAATATAAAAAAAGCTTTTTCTTTAGAATAAAAAAAGTAATAAACCCTAAATACAAAAAACTATTTATTTATGAAACACAAGCACACAGACATCCTGGCAGTCCATGCCAAAGTTTGTAAAAGTCTAGAAGTAAACTTTAAGAATTCTGAATAAATAAACATAAAGCTCTGGAAATATGTTGGCATGTGGCCTTACTGTAGGTACTTATGATAGTTTTTATGCCCAACTCAAAAATAGACAAAGTATGGATAAAGTATGTGCACACAAACAAAACACACATTCAAATGTTCAAGGGATCATATGGATGAAATCAAGACATTTTATGAATTGATATTGGGCAACTAGGAGTTTAATTATTTTTTTTATTTTCATACAGAAACAGGATCTAAAATTTCTTAGGATATTGGATGAAAACACTAACTAATACCCTCTGCTTCAACGGATTTAGTCATAACAACCTTGAATTTTTGTTGCTGAACTCTGTGTCTAAAAGAGAAGTATATGTGGAAGAGAAAAGACAAGTGAAGGACCAGAGATAGACAAAGTAGAAAACATAAGGCTGATGTGTGGAGAGGAAGGTCAGGAGTTATCACAATAGTCACCTGAAATGATGTCAGAGAACTTGTCATCACATTTGCAAATGGAGATGCAGAGCTTGAATTAGAGTGATGGAAGAAAAAGCCATGCACAGAACTGGACTTCATTTAAGCTATGTGTGCACATGGTAAATTTCTGCGTAGCTGTGCATGTGTGCCTTTGCTGGTGTTTATGCTCCAGAGATCCATCTCTCTTCTAGAGGCTAAGTTTCGGTCATATGGTTGTGTTCAGAGGACCCCCACCAGAATGGACACCTCTTCATTCTTGAATGCCCCCTCCTGAGGTGTGAGATCATGTCTGCACCAGGGATGTTGCCAACAGAGCACAGAAGCAAACGTGAACTAGAGAGTGTGAGTGTGTGCGCATGTGTATACGTGTGTAAGTGTGTGTGCATGTGTATTTGTGTGTAAGAGTGCATATGTATGTAAGCATGTGTGTGAAGCAGATGGGAGGAAAGAGAGAAATTAGAGAGGGGTAAAAGGAGAGTAGCGACAGAAAGTCTGCAAGAGCATGTGTGTTTCTGTGTGTGTGTTGGGTTGAGGGGGCTGTGAGGGGTTAGGGGGGAAGGCAGAAGGGAGAGGGGGAGTGCTGTGGTTAGGCATCCAGAGTCAGTGAACATTTTTCTGGCAAGCTTCCCCTGTGCTCCTGGCTGCTTGCCCGGCTCTGAAGCAAACTTAAACAAACTCCTGTTGCAGCCATCTGCTGGGCCCGCGGGATAAATCACAGCACTGCTCCGCTCTGTACAGCTCAGCCGCACCACTATCAGGTTACTGTGTTAGCGGCCTCACACGCACACACACACATGCACACACACACACACACGCACGCACACAGTTAGGCATGCAGGAACACATTACAGTCCTCCCTCTCATCCACACACACATACACACACTGAGCAACGCGTCAGCCTGGAGCCAGGGCCTGCCATGGGGCTCACACCACCAGGAGAGGCCAGCAACATGTGGCCCCACTAATACCACAGGGAGAGATGAAAAGGAGGAGGGGGAAGAGAAAGAAAAAAAATGGAGAAATAGGAAAAGAGGAAAAAGGGGTGTCATGAACAAAAGTGAATGAATGAGGTTATAGGGGCTGGGGAGAGACTAAGAGAGAGATGGACAGAGGGCACAGCTGGAAGAACAAGAACGGGAAAAAAGAAAAAGAAGACAACCTCTGACACCCAACTCAAGCCAAGTGCTATTTTTATAGCCCCCTGTAGAAGAGAGGGGACATGGATACATCTAGTACCCTTCCGCCTCTTCGGGCTTTCATAACAACTTAAGCCTTTCATAATGGAGAATATCTTTCAGGATCATGGTTTTAACATCTCACTCCTCTCTCTATATTGCTTATGGCACAGATTTCTCTAACCAGTACTACCTCTACTTGTCCTCTTTTTAAGTAGTCCAGGCTATGGCTCTCTATAACATTGCCAATAAATCTTGACACCAGTCGGTAACAGTGCAGCTGTACCCAAAGGAGTTTTGAAATCATTTGACCACTGAAATCTGTTTTGGTGGCTTACCACTCTGGCTACTTCTCTGTGGCCTTGAGGGTAAGCTCTGCACATTAACTGTGACTTGCACATTGGTTCACATTGCACACAACTTTTGACCATGTGGGAAATGCCACAGACCAAGCTGGCAGGTTGCATGTTAGCATAATACTAGCCTCATAGCCTTGGATTAGGATAGGTATGCTTTCAATAAGTCATAGACATAGCCAACAGTGGTAAACAGCCACATGAAATCTATATTAATAACATTTCAACAGTGCAAATGGCATGCTTGAAAGAGAGTGGGCAAAAAGTAAATAATAAATACTGACAAGCCTTCTGTGGTATCTAGCTGTCAGACAGATGCAGAAACTGTATCAGTTTATTTCTGACTCATAGCCTGGTCACGTCAGTGTGGGGAAAATTCACCCATGGAAACTATTCACAAAGTCTCCTGACTATGTCTGTGAGTGTTCATGCATGTCCATGCTTGCGTGTTTGTGTTTCTGTGACTGTCCACTTATGGCATGGTCAGTAAAAGTACATTTCTTTGTGTGCATGATGTGCTGGATAACTCAGCTAACCGAATCACACCTCAAACCAAAGGTCAAATGCTGTTGTGTCCCTCAGCCAGCTTCTCACACAGCAGTATTTAAAACTGTATGTTATCAACAAAGTATCATCATTGTGTGGTCACTTTAATATCGAGATCTACTTTTTGCATACAGTGTAGACATCCGATAATAATAAGGGCTAGCCTGTATAGTCTGCATTCTTCCAGAGACATAATAGTTTCTAGCCTCATGGGAGGCTGAGTCCAAAACTCCCTCTCTGTCTCCTTCTTCCCAGCTGTCCTGAAGCTGGCAGGACAAGCTGAGTATGTAAGAGACCAGGTGGCTGAGCGGCATGTGTGGGGGTGCCGGTGAAGGGGGTCATGGCCAGCACTTGGGGATGCTTATAGGAGGAGGGAGTAATCTAAGAAGGGAATGTCTTCTTCAGCCAAAATAAGCTCCCAGAAGATCACCAGTAATGTTAATCTTTATCTCTTCTTTGGTTGGCTGACAGAAAGAGGTAAAGCGATCAGGCAACTGGTTGGCCAGAGCCAGGAGTCAGAGCCCATGTTTGCTGAGTGGAGGGGAAGATGGTGTGTAGTATATTTAGTTCACTATTTAGTCTCCAGCTGACACCTCCAGTTGTCCTGACATCAGAGTAAGGATGAGTCTTCCCTCTCTTCACCCCATTAAAAAAAATTATCAGCATGGCGGGAGCGCAATGAGAGAGGAAAGAGGGAGACATAGGGGATGAGTTGAAGAATCAAAAATCACATTTAGACAGACCTTCAGCAATACGTTGGAGGTCTAAAAGAGCAAGACTAATGAGTAGCACTTAATAGGAATGAATAATATCCAGTCAGCTGAGAGCACAAGTTACATGTTAAATGTCTGGAAAGGAAAGAGGTCCGCTATTAGCTACTGAGCTGCCACACACTGCAGTTGCATCCAGGTGCAGAACCACACACAGTACACGCACAGTGCTCACATGCACAGCTGTGGCACAATCCAGCTGCATTTGCCAGCGCAAGAGTAACACCTGCCGTTGCTTCCAACCACCTGGTAGACACACATGTGCACAAACACACACATTCGCACATGCTTGCAGCTGTCAAGTATGTATATGACAACAGAAACGACTGTGTGTATATGTAAGTGTAAGACTGTGAATATATGCATTTTTATGTGATTGTGAGTGAATGTATCTCACGGCTAGAGGGCAGCTGGCAGAGAGGGCTGCGCTATAGTTACATTACACTGCCCTCTATAATTATCACAGTCAGAACAGGTTTACTACTGCATAGTGCCTGTATTCAAGTCTAGCACAGCAAGACAACCTTTACAGCCTAACCACTCTTAAACATTAGCTTATTTCAACACCATGCCCTGCCTCCAGTGTCCCAATACAGAAAAAAATTACTACAAAGCAGATGTAAAGTACAGAAGTTGTCTAAGATGAACAATAGTATATACACATCTGGACAGGCCTAAAAAGTTCATAGTTCAAAAAACACAGTGGCAGCTTTGTTTGGTTAAAAAATTTATCCAACACAGTTGCCAGGTTTCTTCAGTGATCACACATTTCTTACTAAGCTGGGAGACCAAAAAAATGGGCTAAACAGAAACACACATACACAAGATAAAAAAGTAACATCAAGGATCTTTTTATCATGTAAGAAGCTAGTACAAAATCCTCAACATAGCAGTTGAATGCCAAAAGTAGCTGCTAGTACAGAAATAACCACATGCATCTTTTTTCTGAGAATTATTCAGTTACATGTGCCAACATAACTTTTATGCAAAAGTAACAGTCACATCACTTTAGGCAATATTCCCTCTGCAGTTATAAAAAGGTTTATGAAGCATTTTTTTTTAATTCACATGATTTTAAAACAGAATGATGTCTAAAATCAGCTGCTCTCCACTTTAAACTGCTGTAAAACATTTTATACATATATTTTTAGGGGCCTGTTTTGTAGAGAGACATTTGGCTATAATAACTGCCAAAGTTATTAAAACACATTCAACATTTAAAAACATACTTCTATGAACATGTGAGTGAAATTATCAGGTCCATGCTATACACACCACAAACTCAAAGGCCAACAAGATCAATATAAGCAAAACAATGAAGCAGAAGCAACAGTCCCACATACCTGGCAGACTACAGGCCATATCTGACACATACACACAAATTACAATGACACTGCACTCCCACTTTCATGACTTGTATTGGTTTTCACAAGAGTCCCTTTTCACACTATCTAGTCTACTAAATTTACCATACCATACCATACCATACCATACCATACCATACCATACCATACCATACCATACCATACCATACCAATTTATTTATAAAGCACTTTAAAAACAACAAGGCTGACCAAAGCGATGTACACTAAAGGTAAAGATACAAAAGACAACACAGGCCAGGAACTAAAAGATAGCAAAATACACAGAGACAGATAAAACCATAAAAGGAGGACATAAAACAGTGAGTTAAAATTAGTCTCAACATTTCACACTGAATCAAAAGCCAAGGAGTAAAAGTGTGTTTTTAAATGGGATTTAAAAACACCAAGTGAAGGAACCTGTCTGACGTGGAATGGTAAGTCGTTCCACAGTTGTGAAGCTGCAACTGAGAATGCTCGATCACCCGTCGGTTTGTGTTTGACTTAGGCACAAGTAAAATGTTCTGGTCTGTTGACCTGAGAGAATGAGATGGGACGTACGAGTGCAGCCGTTCAGACAGGTAAAAGGGGCACAACCACTGAAAGACAAATAATAATTTAAAAAAAAAATCATAAACAAATAGGAAGCCAGTGAAGACAAGCTAAAACCTGAGTTATGTGCTCTCGTCTACTTGGTTTCATCAAAATTTGTAAATTTTGATAAAACCAAGATTAAGGTGATTCAATTTTAAACATTTCTCTGCCACTGACAATAAAAAAAGACTCTGAAATAAATCTATTTTTACACATTAAGCACGGCTGAAATTAATAGTTTCAGACAGAGGATAAAAGCAAGTGGGCTCAACAAGGCCCTGTATAAGATAAACAAGCATTATTTAGGCCTTACTGGTGACTAGCCCAATGCATAAGTATATATCTAAACAAATGGACATTGAGAATAAGCCTCATGATTGGTTCTTGAAAGGGCATTTAGAGAAAATTATAAACGCCCACATAGTGCTGATCTGAAGATTTGAGGTCAAAAAGCTAAACAGGTGTGTTAGAATGCTTTATAGTTTCTTTTCCTGCAATATGACAGATGACCTGTGGTGACCCTGTCGCTGAGTGCTGAGCCAGATTGATTTCCCTTCTCTGCCAGGCTCTGCAGGGGTAAAAGGTCAGCGTGTTTTCAACTGTCAGCTACAAACTGAACCCAGACTTCCAAGTGTCGACACTGTCAAGCTCTAGTACTCCAACCTACGTAAAACCCCCGTCTGTCCCAACAGCATAAAAACTTTTTCCTCAAAGAAAAATGAAAACTGGCTGAAAATCAGAGGGGCCATGCTCTCATTCTTTCACACAGCATAATGCACTGCCATGCAGTCATTCAGCACGATCAAAGACATGGTAGCATCACAGGTTAGGAGGAACTCGTTAATTCATTCACTTTCTTTTCCTCTCTGGCAACTGACTGCTTCCTTTTTTAATTATGTGCTTCGGAACTGTTATGATCCCATTTGGTACACTGAGCCAATGGGATCCCCAGCCTACATTATAAAGCATATGATCACAACCAGGTTAGAACTTAATCAGCAGGAATGTCAAATTAGCTAATCTTCCCTGCTGATCTTGCTGAAGGTTCCCAATTATGTTGTAGCACACAACAGATTCTTAACCGATTGCCAGTATTTTCAGCCTCAGCAGGAGCAATGAGTTCTTTCACTCTCTTTGCATTTCCTGCAATCACATCTAACCACATAAAACACAATTACAGTCATGTGAAAATGGTCCTTCTTCTCTCAGTGCAATACCAACAGCTAGCTTACCTCTGCTGATATTTAGCTCCCAGTCTAAACAGAACTGTTCTAACAACTGTGATAGAAATAATTTGCATTTAATTTAGTCAGTAACAATAATGGAAATCCATAGGACCATAATCAAACTGCAACATTAGGCAAACAGGTAACAGCCATGTTAAAAGTTAGATAAAAAGCAGACTGGATTTTAAAACTGGTTACTTATGAAATGAATCTAAAACTTATCTAAATTTCTGATTTAGATAGAGATCAAACCACATTTATGAGCAATCAATGCAGGAATTCTTCCAAGTCCAGAAATTTCACAAACATTTTCTCTCAACTGCATTTAGGTTTGTTTTTGCAAAGATAAGACATAAAAGGGAAGAGTCGAGACACTGGAACACCTCTGCCTCATCTGCTCCATGTATGCTCTGATCTGTCCATTCAGATATGGGCAAGAATGCAGCACTGAGTGAGGCTAGCAGGAAGAGAGTGATTAAAGCTTTGAGAACTAAATCAAAACCCACCTCCAGCAGCCTTGAAATTAAGCCCCTTAAATGCCAGAGGATTCCCTGTGAAACGCAAGTCTGTCTGTCAGACTGCACAGCTAGGAGAGGCGAGAACCACAGCTGTAGAAACTTTACACAACACACGCAAAGGAATAATTTTGAATAAACTAATGCACATGCAAAGATATAAACACAGGCAAGCAGGACAACTCACATCATATGTTAAGGCAAAGACACCTGACCTGCTTAAAATGAACTATTTTAACAGAATACTCTTTTTTTGGATAAAACACACTGGTTAATATGCTATAATATTTCCTTTCATGACAATATTAAAAGAATGGGACTCCATTTTTCATCCTCAGTTTTCTTCTGGGTTCAATTTAAATCCCATTAACCAGTCACTTTCTCTTAGCCTCCAACTCTTCTTCTATCAAATGCTTCCTATGATTTACCCATGGTCAATTCTTTATCCCCTTTTCAAACATCACACCTCAATTTGATGTGTAACTTTGCATTTACTTATTTTTTAATTAAACTATAAATGTTCCTTGGTGATACTGTCATAATGCCACCTATATTTTTACTGCGACAGCTAACACTTCTTTCACAGGACATGGGCTGTTTGGTGCCAACAATCTTTTATACTAAACACACAATACGCAAATACACAAAGAAAACACAGAGAAATCAAAAGTACCTGAAACACTCTACTGCATACACGTAAAGCAACTTAATTATCTGAGCTGCAGGGACCCATCTCTGCTCTTCGAGCCAGTCTTATTAAGCAGGTTTGATCTTGGGGTGTGTCTGAATAAGAAGGGGCTCATTTTCGTTCTGTATCTTCATACAATCATGCAGCATTTATCATTGTAATGTCAAACTATCAATTTATTTACTTCTTCAAGTCTTTGTATCCTTGTACAATCTGAGGACACACTCATCATTAGCAAACAGTGGGTTTAACCACAAGCTTCACTCTATTAGAGCTACACCGTCTACTGGGTGACATCTTTTTCTTCTTGCCACTGAAAATAGTACTTTATGACTTTATGGCAGCGCATTTGTGGTTGTTGTCATGCAGTAGAATGACCAAATGCCTACGCAGGTCGTATGTGAAAATAATTTACACATACGACCTGTGTAATTACTGTGTGATTTGGAAAGGTAAGCTACTGTGACTGCCTTCTTTGTGCATTTTTACTAGTTCACAGTATGGTGTTTAGTAATTACATGCATGTGATATAATAAAGGAAACTGAACATGCCATTTAATTTCAGAGAACCTTTAGGACATCAGTGTGACTATAAAGAAAGGAGCCACACATAGCTGACTTTTCGTGTACCTTGTGTGACATCCAAACTATATTGCTCAAAAAAATTAATTGAAAATTTTTAAATTAGAATATAGCATCAAGTCAATCAAGCTTCTGGGATTTTGAGTCAGTTAAGTAGCAGAGGGGATTGTTAATCAGTTTCAGCTGCTTTTGTGTTAATGAAATCAACAATAGGTGCACTAGAGGGGCAACTATAAGACGACCCCCAAAACAGGAATGGCTTTATACACCTGGACACTACAGAGGTTGCACAGGTAGTCCAACTCCTCCAGGATGGCACTTCAATATTGCCATTGCCAGAAGGTTAGCTGTGTTTCTCAGCAGTCTTAAGAGCATAGAGGAGATTCCAGGAGCAAGGCAGTTACTCTACGAGAGCTGGAAAAGACCACAGAAGGTCCAAAACCCATCAGCAGGACAGGTATCTTTACCTTTGTGCAAGAAGAAACAGAATGAGCACTACCAGAGCCCTACAAAATGACCTCCAGCAGGCCACTGTTGTGAAATGACTCTACCCAAACATTCAGAAACAGACGTCATGAGGGTGGCCTGAGGACCCGATGTTCTCTAGTGGGCCCTGTGCTCACTGCCTGGCACCATGAAGCTCAACTGGCACTTGCCATAGAATACCAGAATTGGCAGGTCCTTCACTGGCACCTTGTGCTTTTCACAGATGAGAGCAGGTTCACCCTGAGTACATATGATGGATGTGATCTGCAGTGGGTCCTGGTGCACAAAACAATGCTCAGCCTCATGTGGTAAAATAATGCGTACAGACCTGGAGGATGAAGGAACTGATACCACTGACTGCCTCTCACGCTCACCTGACCTAAATCCAATAGAACACCTCTGGGACATTATATTTTGGTCCATCCGACACCACCAGGTTGTACCTCAGACTGTCCAGGAGCTCAGTGATGTCCTGGTCCAGATCAGGGAGAAGATTGCCTTGGACACCATTTATTGCTTCATTGGATAATTTTCATTTCTATCAAACAATGTGGCATCCTCTCATTCTTAACACATTACCCAGTCCATATCAGTAAAGATATCCAGCATGATTTTCTCCCACTGAAATCTGATTTCTTTTCAAAGTGTTCTTTTTATTGTTTTTGAGTGTTGTACTTACAGACACAATATGTAACAACCAACTGACAACGACAATCATTTTAAAGAACTCTGAGGTAAACCCAATTATTCCCCCTACAATATAATCTGACAAGTCTTGCCATACAAACATCTGCTCTCTATTGCATATCATGTTAATGCACTGTAATTGTGTATGCATTGTAACAGTAATTGTGGCAAGTACAAATTTTGGCACCCCTCTACCAGTAAATTCAGGAAGCATGAAAAGCAAGATTTTAATGAGTCTAAGTCATTTTAGAAACAGTGCTGTAAAGAAGTAAACTTTAAATTGTGCCCCCTGGCCATGATCATCAAAGAAAGGAGAAAAGGAGGATTATTTTTAATGAAAATAGACCTTGCTAATTTTTAGCATGCAGCTGGAACTATACTGCTCTCTCTAAAAAAAGTTTAATAAAAAACTAAATGTTATGACATGAAACTAGGATTCATTGTAGGATTGTTGCGTTAGACTAGGGGTCTTAAAACCTGTGGTTCTGGAGCCACATGCAGCTCTTTTGCCCATCTCCAGTGGCTCCTTGTGTCTTTGACAAAAAAAAAAAACTACATTAATCCGAATATGAAAGTGCACAACAGTTGTTTCTTTAACATTTTTATTTTTATGCATCATCACTTAAAGTGATTCTGTAATTGCAAAAATGCCTATACACTAATTTAAAAAATAGAAAGGTTTAATATATTTAACCGAAATGTGTACCACAACCCAAAATATGTGCCACAAATTAGTTTGCTTTTGCAACTGACACTGCTAGCTTGTCAGTATGACTTATCTGAAGCTGGACTTTAATTTAATTAATTAAATTTAACTGCAACTGGACTTTTTGACTTCTGCTAAAAGGCTGCTTAATATTTTATTTATAATCAAAGGCTACTTTTAATGGGATACATTTGCTGAAACACAGGTAGGACTTAAAGTGGCTGCAGAGCTTTATAGTGACTTAGTTTCACAGTAGGCCTGTACATGTCAAAGGATCTTTTTCCACTCTCCTTCATACTTATTCAGGTTTGTTGGGAATAAGACCAATATTTTAAAAAATACAAGTTTGGATTTTTGGTTCAATAATTTTATGAATGCAAATGAAAATGCAAAGTTAATGTACCAAGTAATCATAAAAAGCCCATTCATGAGCAGTCACATATGGTAAAGATTCAAATTATTTACAGCTAGTAATGTTGATAGGCCATTTTACACTTAATATGCTGTGATAACTTCATTATAAGGCTCAGATATGTTTTGTGGCACCATGCAGATTTATTTGGTCAAAATTACTCTGTTGGGACAGAACGCATTTTATTTGGATGTTTGCCTAATAAGAGGCAGCATAGTGGAGCAGTGTTTAGCACTGTCAAAGTAGCAAGACCCTGGTTTCAAATCCAAAGCCAAATGGAGCCTCCCTTTGTGGAGCTTACATGTTCTCACTATGCCTGCATGAGTTTCCTTTGGGTACTCCAAATATATGTGTGTTTGGTTAACTGTTGATTCTAAATTAATTGTAGGTGTGAATGGTTTATGTCTCTGTGTAATAGGCTTGTGAACAACTGACAACCTGTCTGGGGTGTACCCTGCTTCTTATGTCATGACAGCTGTGATAGGGTCTAGCTCCCCTGCGACCCTAACTTGGACAAAAAGTTAAGAAAATAGATGAATAGATTTTTCCCTAATTAAGTTGTTTACTTACACTCAGCTTAGGTTTAAATTTTTAAGAAAAAAAAGCACTTGTCCAGAGATCCAGGGATACTCAAACCACTGCATGAAACTGTATACCATTTACAAATACAAATCAGTGGACATTTGTTTTAATGAGAGCAAGTGAAGGGTCTGCTAACCAGCTGCCCCTCCCTAGCTACCAGAAGGAAGTCTACACTTAAGCACCTGTCAAAGGTTAGCATGTTGGACCAGTCAAAGGTCACATCTAACATACTAATTACAAACACAGTAGCATAACAGAGAGCACGATAACCACCCGTCACTTATGTTTGCGAGTATATCTGCGTGTTTCAGTATATTCTCATTTCATGCTGTAACTGTATCCAGCAAAAAACAGTAAATCAGGCAACACAAAATCCAAACGTTTTGCTCTTCACATTGATATTTGTAAATGCATAAATAGAATAGAATAGAATAGAATAGAATAGAATAGAATAGAATAATGTGTGAATGTGAGTTTATTTTTGTACAGTCCCCTTTACCAAACACACACAGCACTAAGGGGAACCAGATGGGCACTCCCTCCTGACAGCCCAAATCCCAGTGATGACAGACCCTCTCAAGCATAAAGCATGACACTAGAGGACAAAGCACCTGTTTCCCCGGAGCTCTTTCCCTATAGAAACACTGGCACTTTCTCAGACATGAGGTCACTGCCTCACTCAGGCCAAAACTGGCTGTGCCACCTGCAAACGCCCTAGTCTAAAATGATGACCCGAAGCTCTGCCCACACTACCACTGTTCTCAAGTAACCCACCTTATGATCCACTAACCTTAGTGAGGAGAAAAGCCTGTCCCATAATTACACTATTTGACACTATTTATATCTGGAGTGTCCTATCTCATATGATTGCTATGAGCTAATCTAGGACTAAATTGCATGTGAATGTTTAGACAAAGAAGACTGGTTTAAATTTGGAGGTGTTATAGTAAAAGCAAGTAGGGATTGTACAATATCCTTTTTATTCCAAACTTGAGTATCTACAGATACCAATCCAAAATGACATTTTCCCTTAAAGAACTAAGCTTTTAATAAAATATTACTATGTCCACATGCCTGAGCTTCAGATATCAACTAACCATGGCAACATTTCCCAAGCATCATCTGGGTTACCTGTGACACAGCTCTTTTTACAGTATGTCACTTGAAATTTAGTGATGTCGGATTTAGTGGTACCAAGTAAATATCCCTAACACTTCTTTAAGGGAAAGAGGGAGAGATTAGGTAGACAACTCCAAACAACTGATATGAGTTTGCAGCATACAGAGGTTGCAGAGTGTGAATAGCACCCGCAGATGTTTCTCACATGTCCAGCGTGGCCAGAGTGTCAGTGTTTGTTTGTATGACAGATCTGTTCATGTTTCAGCCAGCTGCCTGTCTAAATGCTCCTCAGCTCTTTATCAGCACATGACTATCCTTGCTTGACCTGCACTGATCCCTCATACAACCACATAGCTAGAAACTTTGATATTGATCATCTGGAAAAACAGGGTTCGGCTATCAACAGCAGGAAAAAGATTTCATGTTTATTGTTGAGAGAGGAGTTTAAAAAAACAACAAGAAAAGGTAAAAAAGAAAAGGTAAAAAAGAGAAAATAATGACGGAATGAGCTCTTCATAGAAAAATTATAGATGTACTGTTAAATGAGTTTTCCCATCTGGACCTGTTATGCAAGCAACATCAACATCAAAATTAGTTCTTACAACATGAAATAATATGTCATGAACCAAACTAGAAACCATGAGATTAACAAAATATACCACACAATTTTTGTAATTTCCTAAAATCTTTAAATGCAAAACACTTCTAAATTTGCATTACATGGGAAGTACTGGGGCCAAAATATTTAAATGTGTACAATTGTGGCCTTGCTACCCACTTTTGGAAAGTGCAATATCTCATGTCATCAACACACACGGGTTATCAATAAACTAAGTATATTTTTCATGTGCATTGCTATAAATACAATAATGTTCTATACTTAAGGTAAATATAGCAATAATATCACATGAATTAACTAATAACCCACAAGAGTAGAAGTTTTTATAAAAGAAGCTGGAGAGATCAGAGGTTTATGTTGGACATGTGAAGAGACAGTCATGTGAAAAAGAAAGTTGTCACAGGACTCTATTCAGTCAAGTGAATAGCTAAGTACAACCCATGATTCAATAACATGTAGAGATACAATGCCTATAAAAAGTATAAAAAGTCCCCGTTGGATGTTTCACCCTTTTATTGCTTAATAAATGAAATCATGGTCAATATAATTTGACTTTTTTGACAAGAATTCGCAAAACAAAAGCTTCTTTCATGTCAAAGTGAAAACAGAGTGTTAAAAACTCCCGTTAATTAATAAAAAAAATATAAGGTAAAATAAGAGTTTGCATAAATATTCACCCCCTTTAGGTCAGTACTTTGTAGATGCACTTTTGGCTGCAATTAAAGCACTGAGTCTGAATGGATATGTCTCAATCATGCTAGCACATCTGGACACTGCAATTTTTCTTCATTCTTCCTTACAGAATAGCTCAAGCTCTGTCAGGTTGCTTGGGGATCAAGTGTGAACAGCTCTTTTTCAGTCCAGCCACAAATTCTCAATTGGATTGCGATCTGGGCTTTGACTTGGCCAATCCAGAACATTCACCTTGTTGTCTTCAAACCATTTCTGTGTAGCTTTTGCTGTATGCTTGGGTCATTGTCTTGCTGGGAAACAAATCTTCTCCCAAGCATAGCTCTCTTGCTGACTGAGTCAGATCATCATCCAGGATTTGGCGTTATTTTTCAGCATTCATGCTCCCCTCTACCTTTGTAAGCCTTTCAGGGCCTGCTGCTGAGACACATCCCCAGAACATAAAGCTGCCACTATCATGCTTCACGGTGGAGATGGTGTGTTTGTAGTGATGTGCAGCCTTTGGGTGAATTCCAGATGAGATTTCATGTGATCTTTTTTAAACAGTGGCTTTCTCTTTACCACTCTCCCATACAGCTTTGACTGGTGAAGAACCCGGGCAACAGTTGTTGCATGTACAGTCTCTCCCATCTGAGCCACTGAAGCTTTTAACTCCTTCAGAGTGGTCGTAGGTGTCTTGGTGGCCTCCCTCACCAGTCTTCTTCTTGCCCGGTCACTGTGAGGACAACCAGCTCTAGGGAGATTTAGACAAGTGCCATACTCCTTCTATTTCTTAATGATAGATTTGGCTGAACTCTGTGAGATGTCCAGTGAGTTGGAAATCCTTTTGGCTTATACTTTTCATTGATCTTTTCTCTGAGTTGCTTGGGGTGCTCTTTTGTCCTCATGTTGCAATTGTAGCAGCATCACTGATGAACCACAGACTGGACCTCACAGACAAAGGTATTTTATACTACAATCACTTGACACACATCAACTACACTCAGATTTAAAGGAAGTGAATATTTATGCAAACATTTATTTTACCTTATCTATTTTTAATTCACTGACATTAGTTTGTAAAAGTCTGTTTTCACTTTGACATGAAAGAAGCATTTTTGCAAATTCTTGTCAAAAAAGCCAAATCATATTGACCATGATTTCATTTAAGCAATAAAAGAGTGAAACATCCAAGTGGGGTGAATATTTTTATAGGCATTGCACCTTTAGCAGCAATAACTTGAAATAATTGTTATCTGCATAAGTTTATCAGTCTTTCACACTGTTGCAGAGGAATTCTGGCCCACTCTTCTTTACAACATTGTTTCAGTTCATTGATGATTGTGGGCTCAAAAACTGACTCAACAACTGCAAGGTGCTCAGGGCCTGTGGCTGCAAAACAGGCCCAAATCATTACCCCTCCACTACCGTGCCTGACAGTTGGTGTGAGATGTTTGTGCTAATATTTTATGTTTGGTTTTCTCGAAATATGGCGCTGTGCATTATGGGCAAACATTTCCACTTTGGTATCATCAGTCCAAAGGACACTGTTCCAGAAGTCTTGTGGTTGAAGTTGAAAACCTAAGCTGTGCTGACATGTTTTCTTTAGAGAGACGAGGCTTTCTCCTGGCAACCCTTCCAAACAAGCCATGCTTGTTCATTCTTTTTCTAATTATACTGTTATGAACCTTAACATTTAAAATGCTTACTGAGATCTGCAGAGTCTGAGATGTAGCTCGTGAGTTTTTTTTTTTCAGTTTTTCTGAGCATTACATGTTCTGACCTTAGGGTGAATTTGCTGGGACGTCCATTCCTGGAAAGATTGCGGCATTGTGTTAACACACACTGGAATGCTCCGGACCAGTATACTGTCAAAACGTCTGCTTTTTCAAAGGTGGTCACAATAGTTGATGAGCAGTCAATCAAAAACATTAGATAAGCATCACCTGGCTACTACTAATCCTCTTATTTCCAAAGGAAGCAGTAAGAATATGCTCAGTTTTTCACAGGACTGTATAGAATCCTGTGAAAACTTTCTTTTTCACATGACTGCATTGACCTAAGCCGCTAATCCTGTGTTTGCACCTTATCTTGAGGTTTGTGTTTTTTACTCAAATTATATGTTGGATAGTGTTTTGTATCTTTGTATACAGTATATATGAATAGTTAAAACAATAAAACGCCATGTTGGTCATTAAATGTCATACTTGTCACTTTGGTTCAGTATTTTTACCAATGTGAAATCAGTTCTAAAATAGGAAGACAATCGATTTATACATTTCTTCACCTTATCTTTTATTTTCATTACTCCAACAGACTGATAGAAGAATGATATAGCATTAACATTGGTATTCCACACTTGAAAAAAAAATTGTACACATTTCTGTTGGTGAAGGTCTGGTAACACAATTATAAAGATGATGAAAAATATTCAAGGAAACTGGATGTGTACAGAAATCTAATTGGGTTCCTAATTAGATGTCTATATATGTCCAATTCCTCTGATTTTTATAGAAATGAGTTTTGATAGAAGTATCTGAGTCTTTTCATTCTCCAGTAACAGATTCACACAAATTTGCTGGTGTTCCCAGCATGGAACACAAGTTTGTAATAAACATTATGACATTTCAATTTCAAGGATATTAATGCATTAAAAAAAGGATTATTTCCCTGCACTTCTTTATGCCCCCTTTGACTCAGAGGTCACATTGGAGTAAATACAGTCTGCACTGACAGTCCAGATCCCAGCACACTCACAGTACTTTTTCAGTTCCATTGTCATTTTAACAAAGCTTAATAAATAATTGAGCAGAAATTAAAATCAATAGAAAAAATTAATATGACTGTGCCATGTCTCATCAGGCTGTTTGTTTTCTTCTTACCTTATGTCTAGCTGATTCTCGTTCTTTCCTGTCCCCATCTGAGGCTCCAGGCTCCAGCTTAGCCCTGTCCTGCTGCAGGCTCTGTCCCACCTGCACCATTGCTTTGCATTCCTTACATGAGCCAATCACCAACCTCCTACCATCATCCACAAGGAGCATGCGTGTGCTGCGAGGTGCATATAAGAACACAGGTAGTCTGGCCACAGTAACAGTGCACAGCCTACCTTGCCTGCGCTGCTCCTGCCTGCAGAAGAAACACACAAAAGCCTCACAGCTGTACTGACGGGCCCAGGGGGAGCTAGGCGGCTGGGGGTTGGCACTGGATGAACTAGAGGTAGAAGGGGTGGGTGGACCCAGGCCCTTGCTTTCATACTGGGCCCACTGAGTGTGCAGGTCATGGGAGCAAAGTTTACAGGCTGACACCAGACCTGTGGCGTCAGCTGGTTTTGCACGGGGTGCAGGAGGATGGACTGTGAGAAACGGGAAAAAAGGTTCCCTCTCACCACAACGACCAGGTGGGTTGACATGCAACTGATACTCTTCCCCTGCACACAGTTCAGCTCCACACAAGTAACACACTGACATGGAGGTGCTGGAGTGTGAGGCCACCCCTGCCTGAGAGTGGGTTGGTCCAGACATATCGATGGACACGGCAGCATGGTACCTGACAAGGAACGAGCCGACAGAGGTGATCAGGTCTTCACTAAGGCTGAGTCGATATGCACTCCAGATCTCCTCAAGGATACAATGGCACAGTGGGCAGCAGTGTACGCGGCCATTTCTCACCCCTTGTGCATTAGGGGGGCAAGGCAAAATGTTGATGAAAGGAAAGTACATCACACCACGGGATTTGCCAGCACCAGCCTGTGCATATGCTACTCTCATGTCTCCTCCACACTCCTGACCACAGAGGAAACAGGCCTCGTGGGAAGCCTTAGCTTCAGGTATGCTTTCCATAGGCCCTGAGGGTTTCCCCTCATGCCGAGGAAGCTGGGGATGAAGTGAAGTGGTCTGGTTGAGGGGGACTACATACAAACGTTGGAGGACAGGCACATCAGCCAGCTGAAAGCTCTGCCACTGCTGCATGAGAGAGGTGTGGCAGCTGCCACAGACAAGGGTTATACCTGCTGGACTGATAGGTGCTGCGTTACGGGGAGGGGAATGAAGCCACAGGAAGGGAAAGAAGGGCTCACCCTGGGCCTTTTCTTGTTTCTGAACACTGACTTTAAAATGGCCATTGTGTCTGAGCCCAGTGCCACAGATGTAGCACACACACTCTTCTGGAGTGTGGCGCGACTGGGTGCTCTTTTTCACTGGAAGAGCTGTGAGGGGTCTAAGCTGAGCAGTCTGGCCTGTTTTGCTGTCATACATGTCCCTGTCATCATCACTGGTGATGTTAATCTCATCTTCAGAGTTGTCAGAGTTAGTCTCCCTGAGCACAGCCATGCTGCATTTAGGGGTGACAGCAGCAGAAGACAGAGGAGGGTTGGAGTTATCCTCGCTTGTTCCTTGGTAGAGCAGCGACTGGTGCCTTGACGGAGCACAGCTGCTGTCGGCAGCACGCTGGATCTGATGCGGCTCCACATGCCTGACATTCTCCTCCTCCAGCCATCGCCTGTTGAGCATAATGACCCCGTTGTCCTGCGCAGGTGTGTCAGACAGAGGGCTGCCATAGCATCGCTGAGGGAATCTCTCCTGGGACTTCGCCAGAGCTTCACTGTTCAAAATTTTAGCCCCGCGCCTCGCCGTCAGAACGCCCTCCGCTTTTGGCGACCCCTGTGGCCCATAAACACCCGCCGGGTAACGCATCGCCCGCTGTGCGTCCGGGCTGTTTTTAACCCCGACGCCGTTGTTCTTCCTGTTGCCGTCTCTGGGCGACTTTCTCAGAAACTTGTCTTTGCCCGCGCCGGCTCTGTCGGAAAAATCCACCTCTTGATCTGACATGTTCTCGTTTTCTGAAAAAGAGGAGAAATCGGACTCCGCGCCCCCGTCGTAGTTTTGGCTGCCGACGCTGATTCTCCTCTCCAGATCGTAAGAGATGTTCCACTCCTGCGGGACCCGGCGAGAGTCGCACTGGTACGGCCGTTTCAGCCAGTACATGCGCTTCTCGATGGGCGTCCTGCTCCGCTCGAAGGAGTTCCACTGCTCCGTCAGAAAGCAGTGGCACACGGCGCACACCAGCGCACATCCATCCGGGCTCACTTCGCACGCACCCGGCGCTGGCTCCTGATTTTGCAGAAACGGGAAAAAGGGAATCCTCTCTTTTTGATATGTCACTTGGAGCCTCAGTTCCTTCCCCGGAGTCACGCCGCTTCCACATATAAAACAATGAACGAGTCCCCCCAGTCCATTCCGATCAGTCCTGGAAATGTTACCGGGCAGTGCGCTGTCTTCGCCGGGCATAGCCGCGGCCATGAGTCGGTGTTTCCGAGATAAGGGTGCCAATTCCTGGTCACGGGGGGGGTTCATTGTTTTACAGCATGTAAGGCTAGGCTACATGGCATAACGTCAGCAGCTCAGTCATACTCGTGATGAACACTTGTCTCCAAGTTAGGAAAATCATGCGATCAGTTGCAGTTCAAAGTTACTCACTGGGTGATGAGACAAACCGCAGTCCATTGAAACGAACAACGTGCGGCGGCAGCAGAAAACCTTTAAACTGTTATTTTTCCCAAGGAATCCACTCAAAACATGCAGAAAACAACCCAGCAGTCCTCGTTATTTGAAGTCCGCAGCCCGCATTATTGCACTCGACATCCGTGGGTCTGACAGAAGAACTTGTGATCACTGTCCGCCTCTCCTGCAAACTTTCCTGCCTGCGCCATGCAACTTTGGCTGCTAGCTCGCTCACACTGTACACAGCGCCATCCTCAATTCATGGGACCCGCTCCGACACCCCAAAGGAAGCCTCCACCACCACCACCACCCCCCACCCACCCACCGCCGGTCAGCCCCAGTAATAATTTTACAGAGATTCCTGCAGTAGCTGCCCATGCGTCAAAGTAGTGACCGTACACAGGATACCCACAGCTTGCAGGGGGGCGTGCAGCAGCCTGGGAGTCAGGCTCATGTATCACCTGTGAGGAAAAACTTCCAAATAATCCGTCAGTCAGAAGGTAGAAGATAAACATTACATCATCACTTTTTTTCCAGGGATGCACAAAGTTGGATTTAGTATTCTTTTTTTAAAAAAAAAGTTTTGACTAAAATGTTCATCTAAAATGTCACTTTTCAGTATTAATAGACATATTTATGTACAGTACTGAAAGTAGCTGGAAAGAAACTGCATGAAACTGATTGTCCAACATGCATTATTTAGCACATACCTTTAAATGAATGACTCAGCCGGCTGATTCCTAATGAGTTTTCAGTGTTATTTAGAATTTAGACTTAACAGCTGTTTTCAAAATTATTTATTTATTGGGTATGAAGCATGGAAGCCATAGGTTTCAAATTGCACCAGTGCTTTTTTTCTGCACCAGGAAAGTTACACAAAAATTAAAAATGTAACTGATAGCATGATTGTAAGGAAAAATAGACATGAGACATTGTGCAGTGTGACAACACCTAATGTAGGTGGCCTAGACTGTACACAAGTGATGTGGCCTTATGATGGCAACAGGGAAAAAAAATCCACTCAAACACAAAATCTGGGAAAATAATAATTTATATAGCACTTTTAATAACTGAACGTACAAAGTGCTTTGACAGAAGTGCAAAAGCAGATTTACCCTAAAAGCCAGAAATTTAAGTCTCTCTGTCTCTCTCTCTCCCACCCACACACACACACACACACACACACACACACACGCACAGCCAAAAGAATAATAAATATTAATACATTAATGAAAGGCTGGAGGTGCCACGCTGAAAAAGCTGTGAAAGAAATGTTTTTGTTTTATTTTAGACAAAGTCAAGACACCAAGAAAAGTCCACTAATCAGACCACAATAGCAAATATAAACAGTTATAACTGTCCACCTTATTGTGTGCTGCTCTCGGGCCCATCAGCTGTTCAGTGATCCACTAATGTTAGTCAGAGTCTACCTCTGCACTTCCTCAAAATCTGCTATATCCTGGAAGCTCAGAAAAGTTTAATTGATCAGACACGGAGAGATGATGAGTACAGTTTAACAGTGGAGTAAATCAAAGAAAGCGTTTTAATTCATTACAATTTATTCGTTAAAAATGTATGTATTTGCATTGCATACTCTTAATTGCTCTCGTTTCCCTTGTAGTTGTTCCTTGCACACTGCGAAACACCAATGGTATGTTTTCAACATAGATTTACAATACTGCCTTGTACTGTCGGACTTGGGTACTGCATCATCTGGGAAATCCCCCTGTGCGGTTAGAGGCTCATGCAGGCAAATCATAGATGAGCAGAAGAAAAACCCTGTGGGGTTAGGAGAGGAGAAAAGGAATGCAGATTGTGAGTGATTTGAATAAAATCCTCTTGTTGAGTAGTGTAGGGCCTCCAGGAGGTTTGTTAGAAGGAGGTGATGATAGAGGGAGGTGGAGGGCACAGACACTACGTGTGTGTGCCTTCATGCATGCACTGAGGGTGGGTGCACCTGCCAATAAGCCTTAAAATGCATAAAATGTAGGTTTTCTCTTGTTTCATGTTTTAAAGAAAAAAATATGTGCACTCACAGTTCAGGCGTATAATGTCCCTGTGCTCTATGTGCCTGTGCTTTATTGATCATATGAGAGGGATTATCATACACTGGACTCCACAGTTCACCAGTGAGACCTCCGGGGAACTAGACACATCAGTAAAAGCATTAAAATAGAAGAATACAGCTACAATCCCGATTCCTAAAAAGTTAGGCGGCTGTGTAAAATAGAAACAAAAAACAAAATGCAGTGATTTGTAAATCTCATAAACCAATATTTTGCAAAAGAACTTATAAAACATATCAAGTGTTGAAAGTTTACTATTTAATAAAAAATGCTGGCTCATTTTGAACTTGATGGCAGCAACACGCCTCAAAAAAGTTCGGACAAGGAACGACAAAAGTCTGGAAATGTAAGTGGTGCTAAAAAGAAACAGCTGGAGGAACATTCTGCAACTAATTTAGTTAATTGGCAACATGTCAGTAATGTGATGGGGTATAAAAAAGCACCTTAAAGAGGTAGAGTCTCTCAGAAGTAAAGATGGGCAGAGGTTCAGCAATCTGCCAGAAAGTGCATCTACAAATTGTGAAGCAATTTCAGAACAATGTTACAAAATGTGAAATTGCAAAGACTGTGAGTATTCGATCACCTACAGCACGTAACATCATCAAGAGATTCTAGGAATCTGGAGACATCTCTGTGTGCAAGAGTCACAGCCGAAAACCAATATTGGATGCTTGTGATCTTCGGGCCCTGAGGTGGCCCTGCATTGCAAACAGGCATGATTCTTTCATTGAAAATCACTGCATGGGCTCAGAAACACTTCCATAAACCATTGTCTATGAACATACAGTAGTTCACAGTGCTATCCACAAATGCAGGTTAAAACTTTCTCATGCAAAGAAGGAACCATATGTGAACATGATCCAGAAATGCCAGCATCTTCTCTGGGCCAAGGCTCATTAAAATGGACTGAGGCAAAGTGGAAAACTGTTCTGTGGTCCAATTAATTGAAATTAGAAACTCTTTTTGGAAACCATGGATGCCACATCCTGTGGACTAAAGTGGAGGAGGACTGTTTTTATCAGTGCTCAGTTTAAAAGCCTGCATCTCTGATGGTATGGGGATGCATTAGTGCCTATGGTACTGGCAACTTGCACATCTGGAAAGGTACCATCAGTGCTGAAAGGTATACACAGGTTTTAGATCAACATATGCTCTCCTTCAGAGAATGTCTTTTTCGGGGAAGGCCTTGCATATTTCAGTATGCTAAACCACTTACTGGAGCCACAATAACAGCATGGCTTCAGAGCCTGAGTGCTGGACTGGTCTGCCTGTAGTTCAGACCTTTCACCAACTGCAAACATTTGGTGGATCATGAAATGCAGAATACAGCAAAGAAGACCCAGGACTGTTGAGCAACTAGAATCATATATCAGAAAAGAATGGGACAACATTCCTCTCCCTAAGGCCCAGCAGCTGTTCTCCTCAGTTCTGAGATACTTACAGACTGTTGTTAAAATAAAAGGGGATGCTACACAGTGATAAACATGGCCCTATCCCAACTTTTTTGAGATGTGTTGCTGCCATCAAATTCAAGAGGAACTAGTATTTTCATGAAATAGGAAAATGACTCACTTTCAACATTTGATGTTTTTTGTTCTTTTGTGAAGATATTGTCATGGTCCCCCCTGTCCTCGCTGGTGCTGACCCGCCCCCTTCTGTCTTTTTCTACCTCCCTTGCTCTTTCTGTTCTGTTGGGCTGGGCTGGGGACCATTAACCTTGTCTTTGATTCCAGCTGTGTGATCCGGCCACGCCTCCTCCTCCCACCTGCTGGCCATCAGTTCATCCACCTCGCTGCCTTTTTATCCAGCGGAGGAGCATGAGGCCGACGCTGGATCGTTGCCTTACCTGCGTAAGCAGCCCTGGCCGTTTAGAATATTCTATGCATAGTCACAGCCAAGTCCTAGCCTTCACTAAAGTTTCATGCCTTTGCCTTTTGCCTCTAGCCTCCTCACCTTGTCGTCTGTGGACTTAGCTTTTTGAGAACTCTGCCTTGTTGGATCTCCACTAACCTCTGCTCTCCTCCACCCAGGAAAAACCCCAGACT
>VUQH01082578.1:15126-34898 GCA_015106775.1 Etroplus canarensis | reverse complement strand
TCCAACCCTCTTCATGTCCTCCTTCACCACATCTACAAACCTTCTCTGTGGTCTTCCTCTTCTCCTCCTGCCTGGCAGCTCCATCTTCAACATCCATTGTCCAATATATCCACTGTCCCTCCACTGCATATGTCCAAACCATGTTAACCTTGGCTCTTGGATTTGTCTCCAAACTTCTCAATATGAGCTGTCCCTCTGATGTACTCATTTCTAATCCTTTCCATCCTGGTTATTCCCAGGGAAAATCTCAACATTTTCAATTCTGCCACCTTCAGCTCCACCTCCTGTCTTTTTGTCAGTGCCACCTTCTCCAAACCGTACATCACAGCAGGTCTCACTACCGTCTTGTAGACCTTCCCTTTCACTCTTGCTGCTATCTTTGTGAACTATAGCAGCCACTTGCAGTGTTGGTAAGAGGAACTGGTGATGCAACACAGTGGTAAACATGCCCCTGGCCTACCTTTAATGAAGCACGTTGGAGGCATCAAATTTATTATTTAAAAAACATATCAAAATTTGATGAGCTGCCTTTGTACTATTTCCAGTTACATATAAATAATTTGCCAATCATCAAATTCTGTTTTAGCAGCCTTTTACACAGTGTCTCTACTTTATTGGAATATAAGTTAAGGTGCAAGGGGGAATGAAGGGGAATTTGAACTGCATTAACATTTGATAGCTACAAGATGGTGCTGTATACCTCCCCAAGGTATGCACTGGAGCATTCAGTACTATGTGTCTTATAGATGTGTTGAGACAAGCATCCACAATATAAAATAAGTTAATTATACAGAAAGAGAATATGGCTGTATGCTCAGCATCTTCATTTTTTTTTGTTTTTAGAAACATTTGATTAAAAAGGGAGTTGGGGCTCTTTTAATAGGTTATTTTATCATACTTTTATTTAATTATTTTTTCTGTGATTTTTCCTCTTATGGTCATGTTTTTATCACTTTCAAGCTTTTTTAATTTTAAAACCCCCTGGTCAGATTTAGTGTCCTTGATGAAAGAGGAGAAGTCGTTTCCTCTGGATTACTGCTTAGTAAGAGACCTAAAATATAAATAGGAACTGTAGAGCCAGATTGCAGAGAACTCCAACCTTGGATTAGGAATCCCATCCAAAATCTATCTTAGCTCCACTGTTTTGTATGTTTTTATTATTTTTTAAAGATTTGGTAGTTTCACTATAAAGATTTGGTAGTTTCACTATAGTTTTTAAAACTGCAAATTTCTTTTGAAGACATTTTTAACTATTTATTTTACTTTTATAAATAAAATGCCACACTTTAATTAACTTTTCCTTGAACGATAGTGACTTCTCATTTTGTACTACTTATTGCTGGACTCTCGCTGAAGCCAGGTCCCGCAGCGTAGCTCAGACGGCAGGTCAGACTCACTACAGGGGTTCCAAAGTCTCCCAGTCTCTCAGAGTGTCACTGTACGTTCACTTGTTTATCTGACTGCTTATTTCTAATCTGCTACCGCTCCTTGCCTCCCAAATTAACGTCAAAGCTCCAGGGAGTCACCCAAAGCTGGGATCTTCACTTAAATCCTCATGCTACAGATTAGGAAGTGGTTCAGTGTTTCAGTCTTAAGAACTAAACAGGCTCTGCACGTGTGGGAACCAGAGAACCAGGGAAGCAGGAACCTTTAATTACAGCACTGATAACAACATTTTTTTCACTTCTCATATTACATTTGTCTTTCCTCTCAATCTTACACTCCTTCCAGATACTGCCATGGCCCAGTTTCCCCACGGAGATCAATAACATAATCCAGTCTCATCTCTCATACTTACCTCAGTGATGAAAAGGCAGAATTTTCTGGCTACTTTATTTCCCCATTAAATACATCTACAGGTTAGAAGGGCTTCTGCTTAGTCCCAACAAACATGTGAATTATGAAGTATATAGACGAAAGTCTTGGGCCACTTACCCATTACATCTAGCTTTTATGACATCTGATTCTAACTCCATGAGCATTAATATGGAATTAGTCCTCCCTTTGCAGCTACAACAGCTTCCAGTCTTCTAGGAAGGCTTTCTGTGAGAATTTGGAGTGTGTATGTGGGAATTTTGCCCATTCATCTAGAAGAGCATTTGTGAGATCAGACATTTATGATGGATGAGAGAGGCTGCCTCGCAATCTCCATTCTAGTTCTTCCCAAAGGTGTTAGATGGGGTTGAGGTCAGGGCTTTGTGCTGGCCAGTCAAGCTCTTCCACACCAAACTCCTGGCCTTTGCTTTGTGCAGTGGGACACAGTCATGCTGGAACCTAAAAGGGCCTTCTTTAAACTGTTCCCACAAAGCTGGAAGCATAGAATTTTCCAAAAAGTCTTGGTAAACTGAAGCAGCAAGATTTCCATTCACTGGAATTTGGGGGCCCAGATCAATCCCAAAAAATAATCCTAAAGCATTATCCCCCTATACCAAACTTTACAGTTGGAACAGCACAGTCAGGCAAATAATGTTCTCCTGGCATTTGCCAAACCCAGACTGATCCATCAGACTGTCAGATAGAGCAGCGTGATTAATTGCTCAGTAAAACATGCTTTGATTGCTCTAGAGTCTAGAGGCTGTGCCCTTTACAGCAGTCCATCCAATGGTTGGAATTATGTTTGGAGATGTCCCACTTGCTCAGTCATGGAAACCCATGCCATGAAGCTCCTGGCACACAGTTTTTGCACTGATGTTGAGAATGTGTGGGGATGTTGAGAGGTTTGGAATTCTGCATTTATTTAGTCAGCAGAGCATCTGTGACTTTTACGCACTATGCACCTCAGCAATCAGAGACCCCACATTGTAACTTTATGTGGTCTGTCACTTTGCAGCTGAGTTGCTGTGGTAAAAGCAACTCAGAAACCACTTACAGAAGAAATAGAAAACAGTTGACTGTGGAATATCTACAAGGTAAGAAATTTCAAGAACTGACTTGCTGCAGTAGTAGCATCCCACACTTAAATTTAGGGAGCACTTTCACAAATACTTGTAAAGGCAGACTGCATGGCTAGGTGTTACTCTTGTGGCAATGAGACTGAATGAACTGCATGAATTCAATGATTAAGACTAGTGACACAATTCTGTTGTCTATATTGCGTATGTGTCACACTATAATACTTCAGTAAGTGCTCAAGGACACTCTTGTGAAAGATTACTCCCAAGCTAGGCCAGGGTTTTGAACCATATACATAGGTTGTATATGGTTTGAACCAGCAGCCTTCTCTTCCCTTCGCAGCCCCTCTGCCATACCTGAGCCCCGCTTCCCTGCTCTAGGTTCAAAAGTGTTTTTGTGCAGCAGCAATCAGATGCTTCATTAATGTGGGAGAAACATGAATCCAATCAGGAGAGATCTTTTTTTAATCTACAGTACCCCACTGTGCTGCAGTAAGACCCTGTAAGCTGTTTATCACTGGTATGATGATGTTGTGTCTGCGTTTTATGCCATGCTGATGTACTGAAAGTAATGAGTTGACTTAGTTTGGATGCAGACCAATCTGGAGAGGAAAATGATCCCAGCTAAAAAAAAAAAAAGTGCAAGATATTATCACTCAAAATAAAATCAAAATTACTATTAAAACTGAATGCCAATGGCTGGCAATCCTTGTGTGATAGTCAAATTAGGACCCAAAAGAGGGACACGAGTCAGGAAGATTGACCAATAAGACTTTTTTTGTTTTTAATAAGGCTTACTGTCCAACAAATGGCACTGTACAAGAAGGGAAGACTAAATGGATAAATAATGCAAAACATGAGGAACTGAAGAGCAAAAGACAAAGAGCAGAGAGGAGAAACATAGAGCTAAACTGGAAAACCAACAGACAGACTGACCAAAGACCAGACTGAGAATAGACAGGGAACTCATTGGGAGGGAGTGAAACAAGACAGGGGTGTTTCCAGGATTTTTTTTAAAATGGGAGGACCAAAAACAAGGCAGGGGGGCCAGCGGAAAATCAGAATATTTAATCAGAAATAAAACAAGTATTGAAAATCGGCTTAGAAAACATTGGATATGAGTTTCAGGTTCATGTGCAGCCCTGGGTTTAATGTTGGGTCATTATCCACTTGCACTGTGAAGCACTATCCAATCAGCTCTGAAGCATTTTGCTGTACCAGATCAGAGTATAGCCCTGTACACTTCAAAACTCATCCTGCTGCTTCTATCAGCAGTCACATCATCAATAAACCGTTCCATTGGCAGCCATAAACAGGATGTTTCAAAAAGATGGACCCAATTTCAGTGTGGTATATTTCTTGATAGCAACATGGAACAATTACACGAAGTTACAAATGGTCAGTTGTGGTCTTTTAAAACTCTATGCCTCACCCTTTCATGTGATAAATGTTTCATTCACAGGCAGTTCGTAGTTACAGAGACAGTGATTCCAAATCAGGTTCATCTTTTTGAAACACCCTGTAGTTCCATGCCATAACGTTGTCTCCACCATATTTGTCAGGAGATGTGGTCCCTGTAGTGTCGTGGTTTACACATTCACTTTGCAAGCGAAAGGTCCCTGGTTTGATTCCAGGTGGGGACACAAGCCCCTCTCATTGTGGAGGGTTGCATCTGGCATAAAACCTGGGCCAAATTACCAATGCGAATCAATCTGCTGTGACGACCCCTTTGGGAGAATATACGGGAGCAGCCAAAGGTACATTGATATGATATGCTTTGGATCATGAGCTCTTTTTTTGACATTCTCTTCTCATCATTCTGGTAAAAATTAATCTTGGTTTCATTTGTCCAAAGATTTTTTTTTTTTCCCCAGAACCGGGCAGGCACTTTTATATGTCTTTTGGCAAAATCTAATCTGGCCTTCCTGTTTTTAAGTGTAAGCAGTGGTTTGCACCTTGTTGTAAACCCTCTTTATTTACATTCAGGAAGGTTTCTCTTGATTGCACACTGACAATGATACACCTACCTCCTTGAGAGTGTTCTTGACTTGGCTAGATGCTGGGAAGGGTTTTTCTTAACCAAGTAGAGAATCAACCACTATGATTGTCTCCCATGGTCTTCCAGGCCTTTTGGTGTTGTTGAGCTGACCAGTGCATTCCTTCTTTTTACGAATGTTCCAGATTATTGTCTTGGCCACTCCTAAAGTTTTTCCTCTCATAGGTTTATTTTGGCTGTTCAGCTGCCTTTATTTGCATCAACATCTCTTTGGACCTCATTTTGAGAGTTTCAGTGAACAGCTACCAAATACAAAATCAAATCCAGATCTTTTATCTCCTTAATTTGTCATGGAAACTTCTGTCACATGAAAGTTTTTGTAAGTCAATTTTCCCATCATTTTTGAACCTCTGAAAACAGGGACAGTATAAACTTGGCAGTAATTTCTAAAGTGTTAATGCAAATCTTTAGTCAATGTCCCCAAAATTATGCACCTAACACATGCAAGGACGTGTAGATTCTATAGACACACTGACGCACATAGTCAGTGTGTGTGCGTGCATGCACTTCAACGCAGCAGCTACAAAGAGACAGAAATGGAAACACACATACACAAGAAAACGTGAGTGCTCTCTGTTTTTGTATTATATAACAGCATTTAATGTGCTCTAAGATGTCGCATTAGGGATTAGGCTGATAGTGACTGAGCTGCAGATTGTCTCCGCCTCTGTGCAAGTGTACACAGAGACAGGCAGACTTCTAATGTTTAATATTCCTCCTGCTGACCGCACTGTACATGCAGGCAGCATTACTATTCATCAGAACAAAATGAGCTAGTGGTTCCACTCACTGGCTCATAAGCTGACAGCACTGGCTGGCTTCTTTATGTAGTTATTTTGCATGCTTTGCCAGACATAAAACTGAAAATCCTTTCATTAGTATTAAAAATCAGCCAGTAGTTATTAAGGGGTTGTTTTCATAAAGGAGAAGCCCTTAAGTTTCTTAATAATATTTTGAAGCTGTGAAAGTCAGTATTAATATTCAAGATTTTTAGCAAAAGCGGCCTTAACGAGAAAGATTTATATTTTAAAGCCAATGTGCTGCTTTAACCTATTTTTTAAAGGTCCTTCTTTAATATTTTCATTAAAAAATTGGTGAAAAGGCAATTTTGCACCATGAAAGGTGTCACAGTTCCACAGGGAGTTCTGCAGTTCTCATGTTTTTCCTCTCTTTTAGCTCATTGTTTTAGTTCTCTGGCCAGCAACTTTACTGAATCTCACAGCCAACACATCATTTTTAGCAAATAACCGCTCTGACAAACCCGAGCAACTAACCAGTCCATCATCCAACAGTAGCCAAGCAAAGTTAGGAACTAGTCAGTGAACATGGTGGAGCATTTAGCAGTTAAAGAGCTATTTATTTCCACAAGGAAATGGTCAAGACCAAAACAGAACACAAAAGCCTAAAATGCAGCCAGATAACTTATTCTTTTGGCTATTAATGTCACTCTGTACATGTAAATAAAGACACTTGGTAAAGTCCCAAAAATCAGTTAATACCATGGTTGTTCAGGGTGTTGAATACTGCCACTCTATCAGATGTCACTTGCATTGCAGTGGTACGCACAAGATGTCATTTTGACTCAGTACCTTGATGCAGCAGCTGCAGCAGTATTAGACACCAAAAGACTGTGATCTTCCTTTAGAGAGTGGTAAAGTCAAATTACAAGTTTGTCAGCCAGAAGACCGTAGTTCTTGTCTTCTTGTGCGCCAGACTTGCTTGTTCTTTCACTTTTATTCACATGCTGGTAAGGTTTTGGCACTGAAACCACTTGCTTAGGTTTAGGAAACGGTAGCAGCTTGGGCTGGAATCTCCCCTTTCACAACATTAACCCTGGACTGTGAAGAATGGTGCTTAAAGTCTTTATATGTGATGCCAAGCGGTCTTTTGAAATTTCTACTGTATATGTGCCGAAACAGGGGTGAGATACACATCTATCTAGGACCGCACTGCTTCATCATTGAATTCAGTTCCATTGACAAAGGTGTATAAAATTAAGTATCTAGAAATGCAGTCTGCTTTTACAAACGTTTGTGAATGAATGGGTCATTGTAAAGGCAATTCAAGCATGTAACAAATCAGTTTATGAAATTTCATCCCTTCTAGATACTTGAAGATCAGCTGTAAGTACTACGACTGCAAAGTGGAAGTTTTTAGGAACCACAGCAACTCAGCCACAGAGGAACAGAGCGGGATCCCAAGTACTGAGGCACTTAGTGTATAAAAGTCACCAAAAGTCACTGACTCAATAATTGTGTTCCAAACCTCCTCTGGCATTAATAGTACAGAATCTGTGCACTAGAAGCATCATGGCATGGGTTTCCATGGCAGAGCAGCTGCATGTAAGCCTTACATCACAAGCACAATGTAAAGTGTGTAATGGCGTGGCATTAAGCACACTGCCACTGAACTCTGATGTCTGATGTTCTGTGGAGTGACACTTCTCAATCTGGCAGTTTGAGGGACGAGTCTGATCTTGGCAAATCCCAGGAGAATGTTATGTGCCTGAGGAAGGATAGCAACATAGGGTTGTTTTTCTGGGGTTGGTCTGTGCAACTAATTTGGGCAAGACGTTTTTCTGTTCCAGCATGACTGTGCCCCACTGCACAAAGCAAGGGCCATAAAAGGATGGTTGGATGAGTTTGGTGTGTAAGAACTTGACTGGCTCACACAGAGCCCTGACCTCAACCCCATCCAACACCTTTGGAATGAACTAGAAAGGAGATTGCAAACCAGGCCCTCTCATCCAACATCAGTGTCTAAACTCACAAATGCTCTTCTGGATGAATGGTAGAAAGAAGCACATTATCTGATCAAACTGTGCTTAAGTTTCTGGTCAGTCAGACTATGGAACTTGAAACACTGCAGTTGTGAAAGAAAAGGGAAGCATTTAAGGCAATGTATGAAATAGTTACAAGAAATATACACCCAAAGAGAGTTAATTTCCAGACAGTGCTTGAAACTAGGTGAACAATTGTCTTATCAGATTTTAAGAAGAAGCATGGCGGCTGCATATATGGCCACTGCATGGTAAAGTCTGTGATTCAACATGTACTGTACTCTATACAGCACAAAGATTTTTATGTACCCCATAAAGCTGAGCTGTGCATCATTCAGCCAAATCATCATCAGAACACAAAAAAGAAAGCCTTCATTATATACACATGTCCTGTCAAAGCAGTGAATGTTAGATTTATGTATGTGTTTGATATTCATTAAAGCAAAGTTAAAAAAAAAAAAAAACATCAAATCATATCTCTACATCTTAAAATGTCCTAGTTTTATGCAGTAGGTATCTTAGTTTTAGAATCTTTTACTCTGGACATGTTCTTTTAGAAGTTAGAGGAAAGGATAATTATCTGTCTCATATTTAACCATAGCTGGTTAACTTAGCTTAACATAGGGGATGGCATTATTCTTAACAAAATCAACTTGCTTTTCAAACAAGTGGATGCGTGAGGCATTTCTTATTTCTAACACTCAACAGAAAATTTTGTGATTTCTGTTCTGCTGCAGGAGAAGAGGTGTAGCAGTGTGATTAGGGAGCAGTATCTAGAAGGGTTGACTGCCACGGGTGATGCCAATTCACTGATTCCTTTCTCTATGCAGCAGCAAGCTGGGACCTCAAGGCTCACAACCAGATGTGCATGCTGCGTAGCAGACACCACCACATCAAGCTGTGAAGCAATCTGAAGGACCTGGGAATCCTGAGTTTATGTGTAGAGTGTCCTTCACCATGCTGGGCAGTAGGTGTGGAGCATACAGGTTTTTGTTTAGTTGGTCGTGCCTGTCTGCAACCTAAAGACGGTTTGCTGTCTAAATTCCTGGAGTTCTTTGTGCTGATTGAACCTGTGGGTAGCATAACATTTGCTTCAAAGGCACCCCACATGCCTCAGCACAGAGCCTGTCCAGCCTGTGGCCACTCTAGTTCAGATGTTTGGTAAACTGACCACTATGCATAGCGAACTGGTAGCAGTAAATCAGCAGTGCCACAAGGTGCTGTAGACCCAGATTCTTGGAAATATCCTGGCCTAACTAGGAGTCAAAACTCATTCTTGTAAAGTCTGAGACCATGGCTAAGACATGCAACTGTATAAAATGCATAAACCAATGTGCAAATGCAATTGTAAAATTAGTAAATATAAATATAAATTAGATAGCACGTCACAGGAAGAATGTGAAGGATTGTCAAATATTGTCCATAACTTGGACAGCATCCTCCTTTCTGATGCCCCCATCAGAGAGTCAAGCTCGACAGCCACGACTTTACTGGTCTTGAGGAGCAATTTGTTGAGTCTGTTGCTGTCCGCTACCCTCAGTCTGCTGCCCCGGCACACGACAGTATAGAGGATAGCACTGGCTACCACAGACTCATTAAACATCCTGAGCATCATCCAGAAAACATTGAAGGACCTGAGTGGTCTCAGAAAATAGAGATGGCTCTGGCCCTTCTTGTAGATGGCTTCTGTGTGTTTAATGAAGTCAATAATAGCTAATGTTGTCATCAGGAATAACCTGGTGCAGCCATGTCTCTGTGGGACACGTTAAACTGCACTCTCTGTACTCCCTCTGACTTCAGGCCAGCTAAGTCAGTTCCTCCATCTTAGTTCCCCTTGACTGTACATTCGCCATGACGAGAGACGGGAGACATGGTTTAAAACCCCTTTTCTTCAAAGCCCTCCAGTGTTTCACCACATCTCTTTTAATTCTCTTCTTCTTTCCACCTCTGCATCTATTTTTTTTTATTTTTTTTCCAGATATGTGCTGGAATGTCTTTTGGTCTGTCCAAAATGTCAGCCAGCTTCAGGGGAGTCAGCTAATCCCCAGAGTATATGATGCAGGGCATCATAGGGCATCAAACTTTATCAACCAGCATTACTGAGAGGCTAACTTAAACAGTTAATGAAGATAAACTTAAGAAATTTAAGAACAAGACAACTTTAAAAAAACTAAAAGAAATAAATGTAGCGTCTGCAACAGGCTGCACAGAGTATGCACGCTGTCACAGCTGCTGTTGTGAGCCCCCTTTGATGTTGTTTCTGCAGGTCATACAGCCCTTGATTTTGGTAACCTGCTGGGTTTAGGAAACTAGTGTAGGTTTATTTGAGCCATTTCTGTGATATATGAGTACAAGGGTTCAGAGAATCTCAGTATATACAAAGGGAAATGCTGCAATAGCTTGAAAAGATGAGAATATGATTTCTTTGCTTCCTTTTCTTCTATGCTAGCACTGAAACAAAGGTTTTTCTGCGTGGTGACACCTCTTGTTCAGGATAAGAGTGCAGTAGTATAAACAGTAATAGGGCTGTGGTCACAATTGGTGCACAATACAACCAATGCAGTAATCACAAACCAGACTGGAGTCTGCCAGAGAGAAGTGCACCCTTAAGCTCCTTGTACTAGTTCCATCAGAGTGGGTGAGGTACCATTGCCCTGCAAGTCTGGAGGTTGTGGTTATTCTGGCAGAGGACCATCTGGCTATTATGCAAAAGGGTAGTCATAAGCAGGCAGAGTGCCAGCTACCTCTCACCTAATCCTGATGCCACAAAAGAAACTCAACACAACTCTTGGTGTTGCCAGTTGGCAGCAACCCTCTGGATTGAGCCAGGTAAGCCAACTACCTGTACTTCCAATCCTAAACTAAGCCAAGCAACTGCAGACAGCAGTTCCATATTTAGTTCAAAATGAATATGACCTTTTTTCCCCACCAAGAAAGTAACAGAGTGACCAAAAAACAATAATATAAGCAAAAATATATTACACATTTCATTTAGTATCTCTGTTGTGTAGTGGATTATTATTAGTGGATTGTAGTGGAAACAAGCTCCTTCTTCCATGAGAGGATCACATCAGGAGGGGCATATGCCATAAAAACTGTGTCAGATTACCAGTGTAGTTTAATATGCTGTGGTGACCCTTTAGAGAAACACAAGGGAGTAGATAAAAGTGTTTCTACATACTTTATTTTGTAGTTTGTTTCTAATTTGAGTACACATGTTTTAGTTAACATTCTGTCGCTATCGTAATATAAAATTAATACTTAACTTTTATGTTTTCAATAAACTTTTAGAATTCGTTACAATTATTTGTATGTGATTAAAATGCAAGCCTTTCTGACTGGTCTGGCTGCCATGTTTAATTAATCATCTAATTCATTTTTCTTTCACTGTGGCCACATGGGGGCAGCAGAAACAAACTATATCACCTTTAAAACTGGCATGACAAAAATGTTAGCATACAGAGGTGTAACACATCATACAAAAAAATGTGTCCACCTGTCACAAGTTAGTCCAACAGTCACTTATTTTTCAAGTCTTAACTTATAAGACCTAAGTGAAATATCAAGCCCTTTAGCTACTTAACATTACTCTTTCTTCTCCAGCTAGCCATAACTTTGTATTTGGTCCTGAGCAGGCAGTGTACAGTGTTTTCATGCAAGCTTTTCAAACCTCAAAAGAAGGTAGAGTTGTGCGTCCAACACTGAAACAATGTTAAAACAGAGTACAGAGCTCCGTTGAGCTGAAACTGCAGTGTTAGCTTGGTGTATTTATGTTACACATAAAATATTAATTACTGCAGCTTTAAAGTAAATGTTTGCAGTTTGAATGACTATGCATTTCTGCGCTGATATCATATAATGTCACAACATAGTGGGAGAATTTTAAAATCAAAACAAGACAACTATGTTGGATTTTGCACCAACATTTAAAGTTTACAGTTGTTAAGGGCATTTCTCAGCATCAGCTAAACCCTGAAACCTGAATCCACCCTTCTCTGTTCCAGCCCCATTTTCTGATTTACACTGATAGTACTTTTACCATGAAAACCTTGCCTTGTTCAGCTATAATTTGATGGCTTAAAATAAAACCTTGGGCCAGTCCTTTGAAGCCTTCCCTGTGTCCATTTTGGCAAAGCTATAGCTGTAAATAATGTAGTTTGCAGCAGAGCCCGGTGCGTCCCCATTTACTGACCGAACATTTGATAGATGGCAGTTTTCTCAGTCTAAAAGCGCTGGATCACTTCATCGTTCTTTCTTTTCCAATCTCTTGCTGTCTTTCTCTCTCCTATTGCTTTCCCCCTTGCTCTCGTGTCATTGCTCACTCTGTCCGCTAAACTCTTGCTTTTTGATCGTCCTCCCGCTCTATCTTTTTTCTTTACTCTCCACATCTCACTCTCCTATTTTTGGTCCCAGATGCATCAAAAATTCATATCTTTGCATGGACTTTCTGGCTCGAGAGCTATCAACAAGAGCTATCAGATCAGAGTGTTACACCTGTGACACACACAGTCCCACATGAGGATACCTGCACACACAGACGGGAAGTAGTGCATGCATTTACTGATGTGAGAGATGGCAGGCAGGTACTGAAGTGACGTTTTTGATCACACGAAATGCGGTGAAAACAATAACCAAAAACAGTTATGATAAATTAATGAACAGGGAAACTATTTTGCACCGAATATTCCATTAACCAATGATCTCACCTCACAGGATTCACTCTCAAGCTTCGCGCTCACTGTCAACATGCTTAATGTCATCACTTAAAATTCACCTGCCCTGGAATTATTATGTCAAAGGAGTGCTAGAATGATGGGAAGTAAAACTGATGATTTGGATCTGTTGAACTTAGCAGCAAATAAGTTTGAGATCACTCTGCAACGCAATGCAAACTAAAAAAATGTGCCTCTAGACTGCAGCGAACAAAGAATGTATAAATTTACTGCACGTGTAGCACATGCAACCTGTATCTGACTGCACCGTGACGGGGAACGTCAATGACAAAAGTAGTTCATCCAGACAGGTTATAATGTGTGAAGCACAGATAGAAAGTGATGAGTTTTCTTGTCGTTATTTGGTTGTATTGCATAAACTAATGACAATTAATGTCTATTAAGAAGTCAAGGAGGCTTGTAAACAGTCATATCCAGAACAAATTCATCTCTTTCACCACCAAAATAAAGTGTTTAAATTCAGGAGTATTATGGCTACATGGTCAGTAGTAATCGTGGCCATAAAATGCATGACACTATGTGAAAGCATCAGAAAGTCATAGCATTGGTTATATTACTGGTGTTAACATACCCCTCCACGTCTTCCTAATGTGGGAGTCAATCAATCGGACCGCTCTCTCCCATGATAATCATTGATCCTTGTGTGCAAGTTTCTCTTGTCATATTCTGTAATGCTTATGTTACCTGTGCATTATTTTAGCCTGCTCATGGTCTGTCTTTTGATGTTTTGACTTTTAAGTTTCTTAGATTTGGGTTTTTCTAGGCTGTCGTTATAGGCTCAGTTCTGTTCCTCATTTCCTTTTGGACTCATGTTCAGTTATTATTCTGGTTTTAGTGTCTTTCTGCAGTTTCTGAGTTGCGTCTTTTCTGTGTGTTCTCGGCTCTTGGAGTTTTGTTCCAAACAGTTATGTTTTATATTCCTTCCTAGCCTCCCTCTGTGCATACCTTATTCTGGTATCTGTCCTGTGCTTTGTAGTTAGTTTGCTTCCTGTTCTCGTTTCCCCTCATTTCATAATTGTTGACCCCTGTGCTGCTCTCCCTTCTGTTTCTCGTGAGTTGTTAGTCTGAGTCTATTTATACCCCTGTCGCTCTTCGGTTTACTGTCATGTCGTCCCTCTTTCAGTGTGTGTTCCTGCTCCCTGTGTTTCCTGCCCTAGTACGTCATGTGCTTTTTATGATTATGGACTTAACAGCTCTAAATAAAGAGAAGAAAGAGAAGAGCTGAAAATGGGAGGCAAACCAGAGTCATGTACTGTTCTTTTTTGCCACCATTAATTTATCTTTTTTAGTACATGTATGTCTCTTTTCTAAGCTTTACTCAAAATTAGCATGAACACAAAACAGATCCTGCCAGTGTATGCTGGGTAATTTCATACTGTCAGTAATGTCAGTCAGACTCTGAAAATTTAATCCTAAATTTCTCACACATTTTAGTTGCCTTTGGGCACTTGCTACTCTTTTGGATTCACTGACAAGCCCCACAGCTAGATGCTGGGCTCAGTTTCCAACTTCACGGAAAAAAAGGTTTGCTTAGCTTACTTTGCAAGGCTACAAAGATGTGTGAAAATAGCTATTTTTCATATTTTGAATAGAATTCAACAGATCTGATGTGAATCAGCTTGCTAGACGTGCTGTTTGACATGCAGATATGAGGTTTGGGAGGTCTGCACTCTGAGATCTGCTGAGATGTTTTTACGTCTCTTCAAAGAATCTCGCCATGAGCCAGCTAACCACAGCAGGCGCTGCCAGCAGTTTCCCTTTCTGTCAGAAAACACAGAATCCTCTTTAAACTCATCTGACATTTGTGCATCACATTGTGAGACTGGTGCAAAATAAGTGATGGCTAAACAACAAGCGGAGACTCATTTTAAATTTTCATGAAGCTAATCAGACTTTCAGATTTGGCGGTTTCTCTCTGTTTTAAAACTGTTTTAAGGCAAGGTTATAGTTAACTAAAACTAAACTAAAACTAAAACTACATGAGAAAATTAATTTTAGTTAACTGAAATAAAAAATAAAATCTAGACTTTTGGGAAAAATCTAAACTAACTAAAATGGCATTGTGGGCTTAGGAACTAACTAAAATTAAAAAAAATACATACAGGAAATGTCCTCAATTCTAGTCTTTGTCAGTTGGTTTAAATTTGGTCAGTCTGTCTGTCTGATGAGGCTTTGGTTCATCTGTTTATTGAGACTCAAGGTGTCTACGTGATTGTGACTCATCTGTCTTCACAAAGTGTTGTGTTTGTATTGTAATTTCTAATCTAAACATCTTAAAGCTTCCCTGATAAATACCATCCATGTTTTAATAATCAAGAAAACTAAAGCTAACACTGCAACTATTAAAAACTAAACTAAAACTAAACATTTTCAAATAATAGAAACTAAGCTAAAATGAGCAAACCCACTCTGGAAACTAACTGAACCTAAACTGAATTCAAAACAAAAACTCAAAACAAAATAATTCTAATACTAATTAGAAAATACAAAACTATAATAATTGTGTTTCAAGGTGATGAAAAAGTCATTAAAGGAAACACTGACTTTCAGGTTAAAGTGGGAAATTAGCATCTTTCCTTTCTTGTCATAGTCACCAGAGTTATAGTCTCAATAAACAGATGCACCAAAGCCTCGCCTCGTCAGACAGACCAACTGACCAAATTTAATCCACCTGACAAAGACTAGAACTGAGGACAGTTCCTGTGTATTTTTATTTTATTTTGGTTAGTTTCCTAAGCCCAAAATGTTGTTTTAGTTAGTTTTGATTTTTCCCAAAAGTCTGTTTTTTATTTTTATTTCACTTAACTAAAATTAATTTTCTCATGTAGTTTTAGTTATTAGTTTAGTTTTAGTGAACTATAATAACCTTGATAGTCACAACAATTAAAATAAATATATTACAGTCACTGAAGGGTGAAAAGAATGTTTGGAACATAAAAGTTTTCCTGTGTTTAAGTCTGATGTTTTGTCAGCCCATACACCCACCCCGACCTCCTCCCTGAGCAGACTTTGTGGCTCTGTAACGATGTCTAATTGTTTCCTTGTGTGTGCCTGTCAAATAAGCTGCTTGCACAAATGACCTGTGGGGCTGTTTTCACTGAAGGGCATTCTCAGAGTGGAACAAAAGAAAATAGGCATTAAATGCATTGCGTTTCAGCTGGATTAAAGCCTATGAGAGCCAATCTGCTCAGTCAGTCATGTAGTCTGCAGTCATCTCCCGTGTAGACGTGCTGCTAGTCCTGGCCATTCTATGTTGGGCCATGAGCTAATTCAGTATTTGTTCTCTGTGCCATTCATTGTGGTACACTGCCAGCACAGCCTATATGAAGAAGTTTATGTCTTAAGTGGTCAGACTTAGCCATATACTGTATAGGAGAACAGTCCATTCATTGAATTCTATTTTTCTCCTCACTGACCCTTTCTGCTTAATGCTACCAAGCTTTAAAACTTCTATTAACCTGATGTTGTACTCCAACCCTTAAGCTTGTGACCCCCCAGCTGCCTGTGATCCAAAAGCAAATACAAATCAGTCTGAATTCTTTTATGTAAACATCCACATTGCAGATTACATGTATAGAGATACATGTAATCTGCAAGAGAGAGAATCAGGGCGAGAGGGACAGAGAAGGAAAGAGCAACAACCAGGAATATCAGGACTTAGGACTGCATGAGTTACAGCTCAGCACAGCTCAGCGAATGAGTTACTGTTATGCAAGAGCTCAGTCAGCCCAGCTGGAGATCAGAGAGAGAGCAGCAATCCAAGCAAGAGCACAAGCGATTGAGCTGAGGGACGGCGAGGAGGAGGCAGGAGGTAAAACAGCAGCGAGTGAGCGCAGAGCAGGCAGATTGCAGCTGGATCCACTACATATGCACACATGCATACATGACCACATTCATATACAAACTCTTACCATTCTTCTCTCTGTTTCATACCTCCATGCAGCACAGCAGCATCATGAGAGGAACCACAGAGGGAGTTTACCTTGCTTCACCAAGGGAGTAAAGAGAAGAAGAAAAGAGGAGCAGAAAACAAGGAAGACAGAATAAGGAAAACTTTCCTTTCAAGGATCTTTCCTCCTCAATTTGAGCCTCATCATGAGGCTCTGAATTCTTTTATTCCTCCTCTCACATAGCTCTTCTTCAGTAGCTGGACACATGTCTCTGAAAGTGGGACCCACCGGTGAAAGTGCCGGCACCCACCTCTGGTTGCTCCTGTGCCCCCTGCTTTGTGCTCTGGTCCTGGCCAGAGGCTCCACGTTGAGCCCTGAGGACCTGCAGAGCACCGCTGCCACATCGCTGCCAGAGAACTTGACCGGTACGACAATACAGCTGCAGCCAGACCTGCAGACAGAAGCCCAGACACCAACAGAAGCACTGACAGAAGCACAGACAGAAGCACAGACAGAGGCTCTGACAGATATGCAAACTCAGAGTGTCACCAGCAACTATACAGGTTGGTATATCTACCAATAACCAACTGATGTCTGGCTTTTTGCTGCTTAAATATTCTTGTGTGCTTGAGGTGCAATGATGATTTTTGCATGCCAGCAAAAAATTTTGAGGTACCAAAGTGGAACCTTAGTGTGCAATTAAGACCATAAGCTAACTTCAATCTAACTTCAGCTTTTCCCTTACTGGAGTTCTCATAAGTCTGGACAGCAGATGAATATCATACTGAGTTATAATAAAGTCAAACAAACAAGACACAAAATGGTTGTAAACTGCAATCTAGAACTCAAAAAATGGGGATGAGAAATCTGAGCCAGATTCAAACGCTGTATTTTGATTACTTTACAAATAAAAGTAACAGGCACACACAAATTGCAAAAGCTAAATGAAACCACAGTAGCAATATAAACACACCATGCACTGAAATCTGTATAAATAAGGGTGCTTGACAGAAAGTGCACAAGTTAAATGACTTTGCAATGGAGTCTATATCCCTATTCATATGTCTCCTTACTTGATCCCTTACCTAACCTCATCCCAGAACACTAACCCTGACTACAAAAAAACCTGGATTTCTCAGTGGACTGTCAAGAAAAAAAAACTATCCTTTTATTTGGCCAATACTGCATTTCATCTAAAAAAAAAAAAGTGTCTTTGAAAGAAAATGAAAGTGCCATGAATTTCAGTGCCTTTGTGGACTTGTTCAAAGCTGGTTTGAAATTTTCTGCTTGGGCAACCATCCAAGAGGAAACTTACTCGCTCTGAAAATTTCCACTTTGTTTTTTAGTTCACACACCATGAAAAACTATGTGTGTGCATGCGTGCGTGCATGCGTGTGTGTGTGTGTGTGTGTGTGTGTGTCTTTGCCCGTAAGTCATTTATAGTGTTTATGCAGGCAAGTGCAGTTGCACATGTACTTAACCGGTTTTGCTTTTGATTGATGGCAAATCCTTGTGTGTGCTTAAGCAAGCTTGCAGTTTGATAAGCATGTGAACATTTGTCAGCGCAAGTACACACAAGGACACGCCATGTGTGGGGGATGCTAACTTTATTTTACAACAACAATCCCATTTCAGGTTTGGGGACTGTCTAAAATGTAAATAAAACTGAATTATTTGGGAATCATCTAAAGCTTATAATTTAGTTTTGAAGACAGGGAGAAACAGTACATACTAAAAAAATCCACCTGGTGATGCACACCTGCAGGCCAGTCAATAGGCACATATTTGACATTAAGTCTGATACGGGGTGAAGACGCTGTGGGGGAGGTGGGTTGCGAAGTAGCTTGCAGCAATTGTGGACAAGCTAAAGCAGCTTAAATAGCACACCCCATATGACATTTCTTAACTGGATGCATGGAGGAGTATCAGATGACGCGTCAGTTGATGTGGGCTGACATCAAGATCTGCCAGGAAGGACTTTATAGCTGCCTTAACTAACAAGGTGCTCAAACAAACACAGTTCTGGAGGGGGAAATCACAACAAGAGTTCAGGAAAAGTTCTGAGAACCGATAAGCACCTTCAAAACAGAAACTTTTTCAAGGTTTTACTAACAGGAACCCTAACTGGTGGTGCTACCTCCTTGTTTTGTCAGCAATGCAGGAACTGAGGGTTATTGTGGTTCTTAGAGCTCTGTGTAAGGTCTTTTAGCCATAATACAAAGAAGGTACTTCCTAAGCATTAGGAGTTTTGAGTGGCTGTGTTTTGTTCAGATAAACTTGTAAGCATTGGTAAAACATTGGTAAAACATTGGCAGATGACAGTTCTTAACATTAGAAATGAACCAGCAGTGAAGACCAGCCTTTAATGAACCTCAGTTTGTTGGGCATCCACCACAGAGCAAAGCAATGTAGACAAAAAAGCTTAAACAGCAATACAATGAAATAAAAGACTACAACAATGCGTGATGTTGCATTACCTCACTTCAGCTCATACAGGCAGTGCAAATGCAAACAGAAAAAAGGCAGGGGAGGCAGTTCCCACCGGACCCCAGGATTGTTTGGTGTGCACCCAATTGTCAGTTGACCCACATTCACAAATTCATGTTAGAACTCTACCATGCAAAAAAAAAAAAACAAAAAACACCACATCCTCTGGGGTAAAAAGGAGATGGTCCACTTGGTGTCTTATCAGCGCAAAGTTCAAAAGCCAACATAGTGCACCTAGTATGTGTGAGGTGCACATTCGTGAAGGCACTACTGATGGTGAGCAATGCATACAGGTATTGGAGCGGCATACGGTATGCCACCGTCCATTCTTAGGAAAAGCCTTGCTTATTTAAACAAGACAATGCCAAACTATATTGTGCAAATATTCCAACAGTATGGCTCTGTAGTGCTAAACTGACCTGCCTGCAGTCCAGACTTGTCACCTATTGAAAACATTAGTGAAAAGGAAAAGGGTTTCCTGAGTTGCTGAGCAGCTGAAATCCTGTAGCAAGCAGGAATAGAAAAAAACCTGTCTTTTAAAACTACAGGAACTGGCACTCCTCAGTTTCAAATGCTTCCACAGTGGCAATGCAACATTGTGGATTTCTATAGGTGTGTACCTATGCTTGTCTGGTAACACAGAAGTGTGAGTGGTTTGTATGCGTGAGGTGGCAGGTGATGCAGTTAAAGACAGTTCGTTATTTCCACGCTGGAGCTGCTCAGCCTGAAGAGAAAGCTGCAGCACCACTCGCATGACTTCATCTCAACTAGAGCGTGAGCTGCCTTTATCTTCTCCTCCGCTCCTGCTGCCCATCTATCTTTTTTCCTCTTTCCTTTTCTGCTCTCTGTCTATAGGTCACTCCGTTTCACCAACTCCTGTCTCTTCTCTTTCTTTGCTAATTTCTTATTTCGTCCTCTTTCACCTGTTCACCTTTT
>VUQH01082578.1:0-15106 GCA_015106775.1 Etroplus canarensis | reverse complement strand
ATTTCTTCCCACTCTCTCCCCCTCTATGTCCACCATTTACTCTTTTGTGCCTCTTCTGCCTCTTCTCAGTCACACTGCCCATATCCTCACGTGTATGCACAAACAGCCTACAGCAGATGACAAAATGCAAACCTCACGTGGCTAATACACACATAATTCACTTTCTCTCTCTCTTTCTCACTCACACACACACACACACACACACACACACACACTAGAAATGGACGCACTCAGCCCAAACGACAGCAATCTTCTTAAAGGTTTAGAGAATAAACAACACAATTGCTCATTTCACAACAGCAGCAATGTGTCTGACCAAGCAGGAATAAGCACTTCATACTTTAATGACACAAACACACATGTACCCACACAGGTAATCAGCAGGCTTGCCACACTGCAGCACACGGAGCGATTTCACCAGACCAGAGCGTTTATGCCAGAGAGCTTCCAAAAATGTAAAATCCTAGAGGTGTGATTAACATCAGCTCTCCCAAAAGTAAAATGTGTGTGGTAGTTATGTCTGTGACAGAATAATCCGCAAGCTTTAACAGATAAAAGCTGCTCTCTAGATTTTGTTTACTTTTTCCCACAATTTTAAACCTATTTGACTCTTTCCTTCAGGGCTGGATTACAGCAGCAATACTGCTCTTATGTTCAAACATTTTAGGTATCTTAGTTTCATGAGTATACAGCCACCCTTGGGTGTCATTTTTGCACATGCAGAGCTCTTGGATTTAGCAATAAATTAAAGGCAATGATCAAAGCCAGAAAAAATGCCTTTCTTTGCTATAGCAGAGGTCCCCAACCTTTGTTTTTCACATGAAGCTGGTTTTATTTAAACGTTATTTAACAATATTATCTGCATAAACTATTGATTGTTTACTTTGAGCTGATGGTCTAACCATTAATCCTTTACATTTACCTAACTGAACTAATCATTTGTTTATGCTTTTTAGTGAGTGTTCAAAAATGACTCCATTTAACCAATGTGCAATATATTTATCCAGCACCTTTTAGCATTTAGAAATCTATCAACCATTTATTCTTTTCTATTTACTCGGATATAATTCAACCTTCAGCTGCTCCCTTGTATTCTCCCTAAGGGGTCTCCACAGCAGATTAATCCATATTGGTAATTTGGGAGAGCTTTTATGCCAGTTGCCCTTCCTGACGCAGCCCTCCATGGTGAGGGGTCCTGTGTCCCCACCTAGAATTGAACCAGGGACCATTTGCTTACAAAGCAAATGTGTAAACCACTACACTATGGGAAAACCCACTATTACCTAATTTAACCATTTGCCCGTTTTAACTGTCTAACCGTCTGTCAGTTATTTTGATTTGATTTGATGTGTGTGTGTGTGACCTGGCAGGTAATGCAGTTTCAATCTCTAATTCATAACTTACAACTATTTCAGCCATTTATGGATTTCTTTAAAACTACTTCAACTGTTTCATTTATCTAACATTTCAGGTATGCATTACTTTTAAAGGTGCAGTGTGTTACAGTTAAGCTGAGTCTAACCAGAGGCGTGGGGGGGAGTAGGTGCGCGCACACACACACACACACACACACACACACACACACATATATATATAAATTGTCAGAGGGCTCATTGCAGTTGTAAAAAACTGAGTACATTCCTTGATTCAATAGCATATAGAGTCACCTTTAACAGATTATAACTTAAAGTATTATTTTCTTTTTTCTGTATGACTACCAGTCTCTCACATCGTTGTTCATTGAGGTTTGCAGGCATTCCGTTATGCACAGGTCTCTTAAGGTACTACCACAGCAGACTGGACTTTGAGCCATTGAAACACCTTGATTCTTTTCTTTTATAGCCATTCTGTGCTTGGAATCATTGTCCTGTTGCATGACCCAATTTCAGCTAAGCTTTAACTGTTAGACATTTGACTTGAGAATACTTCGGTGTACAGAGAAGTTCATGGTCCACTCAGTAGTTACAAGGTGCCCAGGTCCTGTGGCTGCAGGGCAATCCTGAATCATGGTCCCCCCCACTACCGTGCTTGACAGTTGGTATGAGGTGTTTGCGCTGATATGCTGTGTTTGGCTTTCACCAAACATGGCACTGTGCATTATGGCCAGACATCTCCACTTTGGTCTTATCTGTCCAAAGGGCATTGTTCCAGAAGTCATGTGGTTTGTTCAGATGCAACTTTGCAAACCTAAGCTGTGCCAGTATGCACTTCTTACAGATAAAAGGCCTTTCAATTCTTCCAAACAAGCCAAATTGTTCAGTCTTTTTCTAATTGTACTATCATAAACTTTAACATTGAACATGGTAACTGAGGCCTGTAGAGTCTGTGATGTACCCCTTGTTTTTGTTGCATTTTCTCTGAGTATTGTACAGTGTGACATTAGAGCGAATTTGCTGGGACGTCCACCCCAGGGAAAACTGTAGCATTGTGTCCACGCACACACTTGAATGCTCAAGACCAGCAAACTACAGAAACCTCTGCTTTCACAGAGATGGTGACAGTTGCTGATGAGCAGTTAATTAAGAGCATTTGATTACCAGCAGCTGGCTATTATCTATCCTCTTAATTCCTATGGAAGCAGTAAGTCTGTGAAGCCCTGTGAAAAATGTTCTTTTTCATATTACTGTATACTTTCAAGCATGTAATGCACAGAGTAAAATACTACAGAATAATCAAAACTTTAAAAAAGACTACTGCTATTGTGGGCAAAGTTAATTTTTGTATTTATTCATAGTTATCTAATAGAAGATTTAGTATCTACAAACACAGCTGAGAAGTCTCCTGCTTCCAGAATTCAGTGGTAAAATCGACAAAGATGAGGGAAGCAGGTGTCTGAAGGTTTAGCGCAAAGATCCTGGGAGTGTTGGATAAAACCAGAGCTTTCAGACTCTGTCAATGGAAGACACGATTTATTATGCAGCTCATCCAGTAATCCTCACCACTGGCTGTTCCTGGAAGTAATTTGATCTGAAAGTTGTACTATTGATTAACTTGTCCCCAGGCGGTTCTCCTTTTAGATTTGACTGCATTTACAATTACAAATTACCAACCTTTATTGTAATTGTACAAAAAAGAGAACAGCAGAATTTGTTGAGCTGTACCTGCAAACAATTGTCGCACAATCATTCTTAATTTAAAAGAAGAATAAATAAATATAATAAATAAATATTTAAATGCAATATCTAAAAACTCTAATCTCTCTAAAATATCTCAAAAAGGTACACATAAAAATGTCTTTTAAAGTGCATGTATTTATGTGCATTTGTAACCAGGCAGATTTCTGGGTTTCTTTCTTATTTCTGTTTAATGTGACACATCAAAGAAGCGTCCAAATTTCCTGAAGTCCACATAATGTACATTTATTATGTTTTATCTTTTGTTTCTCATGTTATACAATTTTCTAGGTCAGTTTAATCCAACATACTATTTTGTTTTAAGCAGTATGCAGTATTCTGTACAGTGCACTGTAAATAGTTTTCACCTCATAAAAAAGCAGATATTTGATCTCAGGCTAAACGAGACTTGAGTTTATGGTGGAACTAGATTAAATGTTTCTCACCAAAGATGTTAGAATTCATCGTCAGAAAACAATAAATGTACAAAGTGCTATGCTGAAACATGCTGTAGCTGTTTTTCATGATGATGCTTAAGGAAAAATTAGAGAAACACCAAACTCGTTAAAATTAATTTTCTGAGGTATTTATTTGCTTCTACCTGATATTTTTTTAAATGTTTAAGCCTGAAGTGTTGGACCAATCAGCAGACTGACACTGGCAGTTTTCTACCGCTTCAGATTGTCATATACACTACTGCTCAGAAGTGTTGGATCACTTGGAAATTCTCTTTTTTTCCATGGAAACAGACATGAAATTAGTCTGAATGGGAAATATAGCAAATGAACAGGAGATTCTGACATTGTCAGAGTTAGAAATAATGATTTTAATGGAAATGATGAATGTGTTCTTTGCCTTCATCAAAAAAATACCTTTTTCAGCAGTTACAGCCTGGCAGACCTTAGGCATTGTAGCTGTCAGTTTTTCTAGGTAATCTGATGAGATTTCACCCCATGCTTCCTGAAGCATCTCCCACAACATAGATCGGCTTCCTCCGTACCACACGGTCAAGTGGCTCCCACAACAGCTCAGTACGGTTTAGATCCAGAGACTGTGCTGGCTACTCTATTACAGTCAGGATTCTGGCTGACTGCTTATTCTTTTAATTTTGGCTGATGCATTTTGGAGGTGTGTTTTAAGTCACTATTAAACTTGGTCTCATCTGCCCACAACACCTTCTTCCAATCTTCCAATGTCAAGTGTCTGTGCTCTTTTACCCATCTCAGTCTTTTCTTTATATTGGTCAGTCTGAGATATGGCTTTTTCTTAGCAATTCTGTCATGAAGGCCAGCATCCTGAAGTTGCCTCTTCACTGTTAATGCTGACACTGGTGTGTGACGGGTACTATTGAGTGCAGCTGCCAGTTGACAACCCATGAGGCATCTTTGTCGTAAACTACATACTTAGATATTTGTCTTCTTGCACAGCTGTGCATCAGGGCCTCCCACTCCTTTTTCTGTCATTGTTAGAGCCAGTTTGTGCTACTCTCTGAAGGGAGTAGTTAACGGCATGGTAAGAGATTTTAAATTTCCTCACAATTCTCTTATTGAATAGCCTTCCTTTCTAACCAAAACAACAGACTGATGTCTCTAAAGAAAGTTCTGGCCATTTTGAGCTTGTGACCAAACAAACTGATGATGCTTCAGATACTAAACTAACCTAAAGAATGCAATGCTCAATTTTTTGCTCCCTTATTAGTACAATGGTTTTCAGCTTAGGAGCACAATTGCAAAAGAGTTTTCTGATAATCAATATCCTTAAGATATTAATAACTTGGATTAGCAGCCATACCAGGAGGTTGATCCAGAGGACTGACAGTTGCTATTAATAGGCCTCTATGCAAAAATGTAGATTTTTTTTTTTAAATCATCCAATTAGCTGTAATTGTTTGTGAACTGGATAATATTCTTTGTTAAATGGATAAAATTATTTGTGAATTGCATAAAAATATGCTTTGCTTTGGAAAACAATTACATTTGCAAGTGATCTCAAACTTTTGAGCGGTAGTGTAGATTATAGATTATCATCATCTTATGATTTAAAAAAGGAAATTTTGGAAATTGGTAACTTGAAGTGAATGAGGCAGGCAAAGAATGCAGTAATGTCAGTGTTGTAGTGAATTGAACATTGCACAGTTAGAAATCAACACAAAAATAAATTTATGGTAGAAATACTATGTTTTGTGCAAATCTTAACAAGTTTGCTCAAGTTAAGTCAAAGTTTGGAGCTGTACTTAAAATGCCTGGTCAACAGCAGACTGAGCTAGAGTGAGAAGCTTCAGTGGTGCAGTTGATCTGCTGATCGACTTCCTACAAAGGAATTGGCGGACTCCTGGTGAGCAGCGGTTATTTTGGCTTTAGAAAAGCCTTGAGCCTCAACATTAACACGGTAACACAGCCTATTAACCACATCACAGTGTGTAAGAGTTAAAGTTAGCGCTAATCCCTGTTTCAGGCCTATATCCGTTACTCAGCGGGTCATTGGGCTATTTAAGCTGGCAAAGCAGAACTTGACAATGAATCCGTATTATCTGTCTTACTGACTTTACCCATTGTTTTTTTCTATGACATTTTTCTCCAAAAATCTGATTTAAAAGCTAGGTGAGTCTCTAATTGCATATTTGACTGAACCACCATAAAGAAGCTCTGGGGAGAGAAAAATCAAGTCCACTAAGTTTAAAGTGGCTAAAGATTCTAAAAAAAAATCCAACTTCCTGAATAAAAACAAAAAAGTTCCCTTTTGGATACAGCATCCACTTCATGTTGATAGTAAGCTGCCTATTATTCACTTAAGAGCCGCTTTAAATAAAAAGCTCAGCCAAAAACGTAAAAAGTTTTGATGCACTTAATCTGTTTAACTTTTAGGCAAAGCCAATTACCTTTGTCTATTCCAGGTTACTTCGAGTGCAAGAACTCCTATTCATCACACGCTTACACACAGCGATACAGATGTATTCAGTAGAGTCCAGTGTAGTTTAAAGCCAGTTACTTCTGTCCACTTCAGCTAGAAATAATGCAAGTGTCTCCCAAAAGCAAGGTAAACAATTTAATCTTCATCCCAAATTTGAAAGATGAAATTACAATCATTTAACCTCTTTAGTACAAGAGCCCCCTGTAGAGGGGGCTGCATGACATGCATGCAGTACAGATGATCTATCTTTACGCTGGGAGGCGCCAATTCCAACATGTACTATCCCATGATTCAAAGGTGGTTGTTACTCTAAGTAATGTGCGGAGATAAAAATAAATAAATAAATATATTTTAAATTTTCTACTGTGTTCCAGTTGAATGTACTCTGACACAGTAACACAAATCTTGATTCTGACACTTCTGTAGTAATCTCAAATCTTAGCTTTCTTTTGAGACCAAGATTATACAAACAGCCCTAAGTCATTTCAGACTGGAGGCAGAAAAAATAGGCCTTGCGATGAAGAGGTTAACACTAAACTCTCATGAATTTCATTAAAAAAATTATATACAGTACTGTGCAAAAGTCTCAAACCACCTCTCATTTGCATTTTGCTTGAGTCAGACTTTCATGTGATTTTTTTAAGTGGTCCTGAGCAACAGTCCTCCAGGCTTTCTGAAGGTCTTTCAGTTTTTCTTTGGACATTGGTGTCATTTTCACTCATTTTCATTACTTGTACCTGACCATTTTCAGAAGGCTGTATTTTCAGGCTCTTTACTTAAATCTAGCAAAAAAATTAAAAGATAATACAGTTTGATAGGCATAAAATAGTATTTTTTCACCAACAACGCAATTCCCTGAGAACTATTAGCTGAAAGCCTTGTAAATCTTGGCATAGTTTACAGTGAATTTTATTTTAAACTTGTACAAACTGGACAAGTGGATAACAAAAGAAGAGATGACAAGCCTAAAACACTATCTACAATAGATGAACAGTATCAAAAAGTCATGTCCTAAAGAAACAGGAAAAAAATCCAGCAAAGACCTCAAACAGGACCCGATAGACACATCTAGTCCTTTAACTGATCCTTCTATTGTTTGCTGAAGCTTTAACAGAAATGGTCTCAGTGGAAGGGTGGCTGTCAAGAAGCCATTCTTAAGGAAGGGAAACAGGGAGAAAAGGCTGAGGTATGCCAAATTACACAAGAAGTGGACTGAAATCAATGGCAACAGGGTTTATGGAGTGGTGAATGGTTTAAATCTTGTCAGTATAGATGGAGGAAGTCAGGTCAAATGTACAACAATGAGAGTCTACGCCCATCTGTAAAACACGGTGGAGGCCCTGTCATGGCTTGCGGCTGCATTTCAGCCAGTGGTGTTGGGGATCTTGTCAAAACTGATGGAATTATGAACACAGAAAAGTCGCGTCAGATTTTAATCCAGCAATGCAATGCCATCTAAATGGCAACATCTTCAATTTACAGCTTCACAATGATCTTAAACACACTCCCAGTGAAGCAAAAGCCTACCTGGATAGAAAAACACACAGTGAAACACTATCAGTCATAAACTGGCCTCACCAGAGCCCAGATCTCAACTTTATTGAAGCAGTGTGGGATCATCATGACAGAGAATGGAACAAGAGGCAGCCAATATCCAAAGAAGAGCTTGCCTAGGAGAGTTCAGGCTGTGTTGAAAAATAAGTGATCATACCAAATATTGGCTTTCAAGCTGGTTTGAATAGTACAAACTCAGTTTTTGCTTTAATTTTGCACATTTTTCATTAAATCGTTGCGCTCGTTTCCCATTGTCCAAGCAAAATATAAAGAAATGAGGGATGGCCCAAAACTTTTGCAAAGTATATATAAGAGCATTTTAACAATGGAAGTGAAGGCAGCTTCTGGATTTCTGCAGCATAACCGACAAGAACTTACTTGGGGACAAGTATTGCACATGCCAGGGCATGCACACTTACACGCACGCACACACACACACACACACACACACACACACAATTAGATCCAGGGGTATTTCTGTCAGTAACAAACACTATCATCACTCCAGAGCCATCCAGGCCAGCTTCAGAGAAAAAAAAAGACTTCCCTCTGTCTCTGGCCTGTCAATCCAATATGGCTGTTGGCAGTGACTCAAATTCATTATTACCTTCCCACAGCTTAAAACTAGCTCAACAAAGTCACTAAGTGAGAGTTGGAAATGAGCCTCTCTGCTCTGATGGGTGAAGCAGCAGGGGAATAACTGCTCTCGCACTCTGTCATTTCTGATTTTCTTTTGTGATATAAGTATTCCAATTTACCCTCGAAGAAGTTCCATTCCGTGCATTTTTAAAATGCAAGAATAAGTTTTACTTGACTTTCCACATTTGAAACAAAGTGACAGGGACCATAGTGGAACACGCAAGAAGATAAACTGGGAATAGGATGTCCTGTTATATAACTTTGATGAAGTCATTTTGCTTAAATGTTGTTTTTGAGCCTCTTCTTTTTCTCAACTTTTTTTTGTGGGTTCCTTTTTGCAGCATGCATTGAATTCCTGGAGTTGATTCCAAGCCCAACTGAAAGCTACTTTTGCCATTCAAAATTCAGCCTGACTGTCACTGCTCTATTTAACTGGACGGATTAGCCTCAGTCAGATCCAGCAAAAGTATGGAAAAAGAGGGCTATAATCCAAAAGACAATCCTGCATAAATGCCTTTGATCACTTCTCTTGCTGGAAAAAAAAAGGGAAAAACATATGGTATGCACTAGTAGACACAAGCACTAATGCACAGCTGAGGCAAACACATGCATTTGCACTGGAACACGCACTGCACAAGCACAGTGAGAGCTGTGGGGGATTAGGTAATCAGCTGTGATACAGTGCATCAGTGAGGTGCCACAGAAATAGATCCACTGATGGTTAGGACAGGGAGGCATGATGTTTGTTTGAGGTCAGATCACATAAGAGAGCAGCTGGAGCAAAGGGACCAAAAAAAGAAATGCTTGAGAAGACAGGAACACAAAGATGAACGAGATGAAGCAAGTCAGCCGTCAGCCAGAAATGCCATCTCTCATTAGCATCAATTCAGACTTTTTGCATTTGGCAAAGTCTGACTCAAATGAAGTTTATCTGGAAGCATTGTTTATCTGAAGCTATGGTATTTGGCATTTTAGTCATTCTTTGACTAATCTGTCTCTTTGGGGAAAAATAGCAGTACTGCACTGGTAATGTTTTGGGTAAGATTTTAAATTTTAATTTAAAGAAGATGAAAATTAACTGGAGTGGGCAAAGGTCCCTGTAAGCCAGGCAATAAAACATGTGTCAGGGGCCATGCATTCCTTATTCCCTGCATCTTCACATGCACATGCTATGGGTACAGTAAGTGTGTGTTTGATGTGTTCACTCGCTTTGCGCATGTGAATGTGTGTTTGAATCTTTAATGCCTAATCTTTATTTAATCACAAACTATTCCGAGTGCTTCCCTGACAGAGACGAGTGAGGAAGGCGATAAAGAAGAATACGACCAACTGGATGTTTGGTTGGGCAGTGTGGGGTTGCCTGGTTCGGGGGCCTAGAGTTGTATTAGTACCCTGTTGGCAGCTAAACTCTCTGACTGGCACCCCACATTTTCCACGATGACAGGGGTTTTTTTTCTGAATGGGTCTGAAATAACAGGACCGAGCAAACAGAGCGCAGAGCTAAAGCACACATACTCTCACAGCACTAATGCAGTCTCCTGTCTCTGTGCTTAGAACCTCATGTCAGTCACCTGCTGTTGTCATGCACACACAACCTTAATTTCAGCTAAACTCAAACAAGAGTACACTACACCAAAGCCAACACACATTTTCAATCTTTTCATCATTAATTCTGCTTTTTATTGCTTCTGCGCACCGCTGAGCATGCTCTGTTTGTTCACCCTACACTGCCTTCATTGTTTATTTTCTATAGCATGGAGAAGGAGAGAGTCTCAAAAATCGGGTAAAAAAACAGGTTTTAAAAGGTACACCCTGTTTCCTCATATGTCACTGCATACAGAAGACTAAGGGGTGCATTTAACTTGCAGCACATATCAGTTAATGTGCTGATCAGTTGGTAAAGTGATGGGATAACCTAACATTTAAAATATAAGGATTGTTTTTAATACTTGGATGAAAATCATTTGTAATGAGTGACTTTCTGAAGTCTAGACCCCATGGACATCACCAAATGCTATGTTTCCTCCCTTGAGATGCTCTGCCAGGCCTTTACTACATCTTGTTTGTGGGTCTCTCTGCCTTCAGTTTTGTCTTTAGTAACTGAAGGCTGCTTTTGTAGTATGTTAAAGAGCCATTTTGTTGTACACATTTGGAAACTAGGGGGCAGTCACAACTTTGAGGACCTGCGTTCAAACAGGAAAGGGCTCATTCATTCAGATGTGTCGCTGGGGGAAGTAAAACAGTTTTTGACCTCATGATCTGCAGCAGCAGCAGGTATGTCAGCAATGGCTGCATTGAGTTAGGTGGCATAACTCATGCTGAAAGTGAGCAAAACCTACATGTTGTGGAGTAATAAAGAAGAAGAAGCATTTACAAAGATGTTTGAACTTGTGATTCCTTTCCGAAAGCGCTTAAATATAGTGGCACGAAATAGCGGCTTATTAGAAAGTGGTTGATCATGCTTTGGGTCATTATCCCATTTATACTCAGAAGCACCATCCAATCAATTTTGTAGCATTTTGCTGTTTCTGAGCAGTGAGTATAGGACTGTACTCTTCAGAATTCATCCTGCTGCTTCTGTCAGCAGTCACAGGAGACCTGGTTCCACTGACAGCCATACGTGCCAGTGCTAGAACACTCTCTCGACTGTGTTAGACAGATGATGTGGTATGCTTCGGAACTGTTCCTTTCCTTCTCTACTTTTCTTAACCTTGGTTTCATTTGTCCAGATACATTTTTCCAGAACTTAGCAGACTTTTTTAGATGTTTTCTGCTAAAATCTAATTCAGCCATCCTGTTCTTAAATGTAAACAGTGGCTTGCACTTTGGTGTAACCCCTCTTTATTCACAATCATGAAGGTATGATTGCAGACTTTGGCAATGACGCGCCTACCTCTTTCAGAGTGTTCTTGACTTGGCTAGATTTTTTGAAGGGGGTTTCTTAACCAAATAAAGAATTCTGCGATCATCCACTTTTGTTGTTTTTCAGGCCTTTTGCTGTTGATGAGCCGACCAGTGCATTCCTTCTTTTTTAAGAGTGTTCCAGGTTGTTGTTTTGGCCATTCCTAAAGCTTTTGCAATCTCGCTAATAGATTTAATTGGGATGTTTAGTCTCATAATGACTACTTACACTTGCATCCTCATCTCTTTGGCCCTTATATTAAGAGTTTCAGTAAACAGCTACCAAATCAACTCCAAAATCTTTTATCTGCTTAGTTTGTTATAAAATAACAAGGAAAGGGCCACACCTGATCTTGAAAATGCTTGTCAGTCAACTGTCCCATTACATTCGAGCCTCTGAAAATGGGTGACTGTGTATAAAAATGGCTGTAATTTGTAAACAGTTAATGCAATACGTTTGTCAGAGTCCTTGAACTAAAGATGAACGTCTACACTTTGATGACATTTTGACTACATGATTTAAATTCCACTGTGGTGATGTACAGAGTCACAATTTTAAAAAAATTTAAAAAATTAAAAATAAATGTGTCATTGTCCCAGAACTTTAACTGTATAAAGTTGGTGGACTAATGATTTGAAGCTTCAAGTTTAGCATTTTCGCTGACGACAACTTGACTTTTCTAAAACTGGATCTATTTGACAAGCTAGCTTGCTAATTTGATTTGATATGAAATTGTTAATTATGACCAGTGAAAACCAGGCTTAAAATGAAATAAAACATGCTTACCAGAAAACCTAATAGTCAGCAGCCAAAAGTTTATACTCGAAGTTTTGAAACTGCCACGTCCTGAATTATTATTTAGTCAGAAATTTACCCTCTACAGTTTTCATCAATGGGGAATTTAATTATCGAAGGGATGTTTGTACCTGGCAAAAAACATTTAACGTTATTCCTGGTGTTACATTTTATAACATACCTAACGTCTACGAAAATGTACGCATTTTTTCTGCTGGCATCATTTTCTTTTGTAGCAAGCTAGGAAGGGGATATACTGGACTGTAAACACATTTATAGAAAATAATAAATAACTCTCTGTTCCCCTTAGCTCTGCTGAGCATTTTAGCTTCTTTTAGCACAGTGTTTTGGTGCTGTCCCAGTGTTTTCATAAATTATGACCACAGCAAGCACCTTTTTTCATTGGAAGCCCTCAGTAGCTCAAACTGATTGTCCGCTAGCTGCAGATTAAGTTAGCTGCTTGCTAGTGAACAGGGTGAAGCAGAAATTTTGACCATGAATAAGAGAGAAACAAAAGAGATACAGGTAAATTGAACTTTGCATGGCCAAAGAATCTGACAAATCGAATGCTAATGTTGCTTTAAAGGTAGAAGAATTTAAAAACTGCATGTCAGTACTGATGTAAATTTAACAGACTGGGACTGCTAGTTTTAAAAAAAGAAACTGTCAGATGACACAAATCAACGAGTTAAACAACAGGCATGTCTTGAAGACCTAAAGACCTGAATGGCCTGTAATTTTCTACTTTTAAATACAGGCAAAACTGAGATTATTTCATTTGACCCTAAAAACCTCAGAAACACTCTTTCTAACCAGATACTTACTCTGGACGGCATTACTTTGACCTCCAGTGACACTGTGAGGAATCTTGGAGTCATTTTTGATCAGGATATGTCCTTTAATGCTCACATTAAACAAAGACTGCCTTCTTTCACCTCTGCAACATCCCGTCTCAGAGTGATGTTGGAAATCTAGTTCATGCATTTATTACTTATAGAATTGATTATTGTGATTCATTACCATCTGGCTGTTCTAAAAGCTCCCTAAAAATTGATCCAAATGCTGCAGTGAGAGTACTGACAGGGACTAGAAGGAGAGATCAAATTTCCCTTTATACTGGCTTCTCTTCCTTTGGCTCCTTATTAAATCCAGAACTGAATTTAAAATCCTTCTACTCCAATACAAAGTCTCTGAGTAGAAAGACCTCATTGCTCCATATTTTCCCATTAGAGCACTTCTTTCTCAGAGTGCAGACCTACTTGTGGTTCCTAAAGTTTTTAAAAGTAGAATGGGAGGCAGAGCCTTCAGCTATCAGGCCTCTCTCCTGTGGAACCAGCTCCCAGTTTGTATTCAGGAAGCAGACACCCTCTCTACATTAAAATTAGGCTTCAAGCTTTCCTTTTTTGATAAAGCTTATAGTTAGGGCTTAGTTATGCTGCAATAGGTTTAGGCTGCTGGGGGGCTTCTTATGATGTGCTGTACATTTTTCTCCACCCACCTGTTTTCATTAACCATGCATTTATTTGCTGCTGCATTAAATGTTGTCTTCTCTCTCCCATAGTCTGTGTCTCTCTTTGCTCTCCTTTTTCTCTCCTCTTTCCCCTCACCCCCAACTGGTAGAGGCAGATGGCTGCCCCTCCCTGAGCCTGGTTCTGCTGGAGGTCTCTTCCTGTTAAAAGGGTGTTCTTCCTTCCCACACTCGCCAAGTGCTTCCTCATAGGCGGATCATCTGATTGTTGGGGTTTTCTCTCTAATGTTGTAGGGTCTATACCTTGCAACATACACCAATCAGGCATAACATTATGACCACCTGCCTAATACCATGTTACTCGCCCTTTTGCTGCCACACATGCATCCCGTGACCCCGTCGTCAGTTCACCACTGTTCCTTCATTGGACCACTTTTGATAGATACTAACTGACAAAAGAGCTGCAGTTTTGGAGATGCTCTGACCCAGTCGTCTAGCCATCACAATTTAGCCCTTGTTAAACGCACTCAAATCCTTACGCTTACCCATTTTTCCTGCTTCTAACACATCAACTTTGAGGGCAAACTGTTCACTTGTTGCTTAAATTATCCCACCCACTAACAGGTGCCATGATGAAGAGATATTCAGTGTTTTTCACTTCAGCCGTCAGTGGTCATAATGTTATGCCTGGTCGGTGTAAAGCACCTTGAAGCAACTTTTGTTGTGAATTGGCGTTATATAGATAAATTGAACTCAACTGCACTGCTAGTCCATTTTTAGGGCGATGATTATAGCGTAGTTGTAAAAGTACACTGTTCATGCAAGCTGTGGTCAGCAAATTATAGCCTGCAATCAGTGGTTTTCTAAAAGGTCCTCTACTGGGCTAATTCTTCTCTGGATATAAGGAGCTAAAGGTAAAACCATTGACTGAATGTAATCAATATCCCCATGAGGACAATGCATTGTGTAGTGTGCTTTTTTTTAATACATCAAAACATGAGAGCTTCTCGTGCTGTAATAAGGTCTGATAAACTCACCAGATGAATCTCTGATGATAACTACATTCACCTCATTTTAATTAAAGATCGTTTTCCTTTCATTCAAATGCAAATTTATCTCCTGCTTTCACCGAGAGATTTGCTTCACTCCAGCACAAATGAGAAGATGACTTTTTCTTTTCCCGACTGGAATATTTATGTTACAAAGGATGAAAATTAAAGAGCCAAGTATTGGAAAATAAGATAAATTCACACTTCTCTATGTGATCTACATCACAAATGACATTTCAGTTGCATACCTCTCTTTTGCACAGTATTAACCGTAATGTCTTTTATAAGGTAAAGCTGTGCTTGGCTGTAAAGCAGATTAAAATAATTCAATATGTATTTCATTACTTTATCTCTCGGTGCTGCTTGTGCTTGCTCTGCCAATACACAAATCGGGACCTGAATGATTCAAGTATTTATTTTAGTCCTCTGTGAACTTGAAAAATAGGTGGTGGCCAAATATGAGGAAAAGGTCTCTTAAGGGAAACAGAAAGGCTTTTAGTTTCCCTGTTTAAAAAAACAGAGTCAGCTTGTCCTTGTTTCCCTGTACTGTAGCCATTACGCACGTGTCTGTGTGTGTGCCTTGATGTGCATCTGTGTGTGTGTGTGTGTGTGTGTGTGTGTGTGTGTGTGTGTGTGTGTGTGTGTGTGTGTGTGTGTGTGTGTGGCGGAGAGGGAG
>VUQH01082577.1:0-10663 GCA_015106775.1 Etroplus canarensis | reverse complement strand
ATGTTGTGCCAGAGGTTGTTTGGTTTCCCCGATGTATAAATCCTGGCAATCCTCCTGGCACTTAATCGCGTACACTATATTACTCTGTTTGTGTCGGGAGACCCGGTCCTTGGGGTGGACCAATTTTTGGGGTTTAAAAGCCACCGAGACGCGGTGTTTAGAAAAAATGCGTCTCAGTTGTTCTGATACTCCTGACACATATGGGATCACCACGGGTTTTCGCTTAGGTAGCGGTTGTTCTTCTCTCCTGGATCGGCTGGAGCTTTCTTTGGTTGCCTTCTCAGCTTTGATGAAAGTCCAGGTGGGATACAAAAACTTACTCAGGGCCTTCTTGATGTGATGTTTTTCTGCTTCCCTGGCCGCTGTGTCTGTGGGGACGACCTATGAAACAGGAATCAAAAACTCTGTGAACCTTTCACCAACCAATGAAAGTAGAAATTAAAATTAAAAATTAAGTTAATTTTTTTCTTTGAGGTTGTTTTTTTAAGTGAACAATGGAAGAAATTTGACTTGTATGTTTCTCTGTTTCTTCACAGCGAGGGCAGCGATCTCTTCCCACAATGTCGAGGTAGGTAAATGTATTTACATCAAATAGATTCTGTGGTGCAAGACTAAGGGTCAGTGTCACTACTAGTAGCATGAGGTGATGTCTGGGTCCTACAGAGGTTGTCCAAGTAGTTTTCACTCCTCCAGGATAGCACATCAATATGTGCCATTTCCAGAAGGTTTGCTGTGTCTGGACAGGGTTGTAGGTGGTCCTTAACCCATCAGCAGGACCAGTATCTGCTCCCTTGGGCGAGGAGGAACAGGATGAGCACTGCCAGAGCCCTACACAATTCTTTGTAAGCTACAGAGATGTTTGTGCAGGAAAATCTCAGCAGATCAGCCGTTTCTGTAATACTCAGACCAGTCCAACTATGCCACGTTCATAGTCATTTAAATCACCTTTCTTTCCTATTTTGATGCTCAGTTTAAACTTCAGAAGGTCATCTTGATCATGTCTTATTACATTGAGTTGCTGCCTCGTGATTGGCTGATTAGATATTTGTATTCATGAGCAGTTGAACAGGTTTACCTAATGAAGTGGCTGGTGAGTGTACCTAGAATGGTCGTCATAGGTGCAGAAGTTCCACCCACTTGCTGTTTGTGACAGGCAGCCATTGGCTTAAAGGGGGAAGAGCTTAAACACCTTGTTTTCAGACAGAGGATGAACTGAGGGGTTCCACTAAGCCCCACTATATGATAAATAAGGATTATTCTGAACTCTGAACCATGCAAAGCTGCTCTAATTGAAGCCAAGAACAGAAATGAGGAGTTCCACTTCAAAACAGCCAAACTAAACTTTTCTTCTCTTCATTTCTTTATTCCTGTGACTCGTGGACACATGAAGTCAAGACACAACAGGTGGGCAAAGATTTGTAATAAATAATTTGCATTACTCCTCATATTTAGCCTTCATTTGACTTTATTTATTCTTGTGTTCCTCATTTTGCATAGGAGATATTCCAGCACCAAAACTTAAGAAGAAGAGAGTGAAAAAAGAGACAAATGGAATCGATGATATGGACAGTAAGAGACACCTTCCTATCCTCATGTATGACGTTGCATTAACAGAAATTTAAAGCATTAGAGGGCTCCTTTATAGCCTGTCTGACTCGAGAAATCCTGTTTTCATACATGTTGCTGGAGATGTGGCATTAAAGTCCATGTTGTATGGATTATTGCACTGTTGCAATTTGTATTTAGTTAGGCTCGCTCATGAAAATCTGAATACAAAGCATCCTTTTGTCATTTATATTCATTGAGGTCCTAAAAAGCATAGATTTTGATTGTTAGCCCTGGTACTGCAGGACCTCAATATATCGATGTCCCAGATAAGTTTCCTGTGCTGCTGGTCATCTATATATTGATCACTTCTGATGTTTTCATTCACTGCCAGTCGTATAACTGGCAGTACTAGGGTTTAAAATATGGCAGTGACTCTGAAGAGTTTGATCACTTTCCCAGTTAAAATCTCCCTATATAATTTATTTTTCTGACATTGAAACATTGAAATCTACACCCATGTTTTTTTTAACCCTACGCCTCCCATCTTTCAACGTAAAATCGTGCAGTTTCACATGTAGCTTCCTGTTCCATTCTTCCTTCTCAGATCAGGGGATGGAGATGGGAGGTCTGGGCAGCCGCAGAGCGTCTGAAATCGGCGAGCATCTAACCCTCGAACCTGCAGCGGATGCCCCCCCACAGAGGAGGAGGAGGAAGAAGAAAACAGCGACTATAGGTGAACCGAAGAGTTGTAGCTTCCAAGTAAACAATGAAGTCTCAATTTTAAAGGCCTTTCCAGGTTTCCCAGCTTCATTTTTATATATACACTACTCACAAAAAGTTAAGGATATTTGGCTTTTGGGTGAAATTGATGGAAAATGTAAAAAGTTCACGCTACAGTGATATTATATCAGGAAAGTAGGGCATTTAAGTAGAAGCATTCAGTGGCGATTTCTTCATCTCAAGCAATTTATTGAAACAAAAGCCAACAACAGTAGTGGGTATACCACAACAAAAAATTGTCAATGTCTCAGTAATTTGTCATGTGCCTTTGCCCATCAATTAATCAAGTCTCTGTATCTCTGTTGCAACCAGCTGATGACACTCTGTGACACTCTAAGCTCAGTGGCCACTCCCCTCTGAGAACATCCTGTTTAAGCCTTACAATGGCAAGATACTGTTGATCAGTTGTTAGGCATCACCTTTGTGTCATGATGTCAAAATGTGAACAGAAGCGGAAGAAGACTGTTTAAATACCAATGCTAACTGAACCAGAAAATGCATTGGTTGATTCATGGATCAAACAGTAGTGGTGAATTTTTTCGTTAAGCACCTTGTTAGAGAACAGCAAGTTATGCAAAAACTATAGAAACACTGAACAGTTGGACATGTGCATTCAAAAATGTAGAGAAGGTCAACTTATGTTCACCTGTAAAGGTTATAGTGCGTTTTAGTTGCATCCTGATATTTCACCCGAAAGCCGAATATCCTTAACTTTTTGTGAGTAGAGTATTTATATTCTTGGACTTTGCCGGAGGAGCTTTGCATGGTTTACAGTTCAAAATAAGCTTTATTTATCTTATAGCAGGCCTGTTGCAGTTTGCTAGTTCACTCTCTGTCGGACTCAAGCTTGAACAGCAGATAGGTGGGGTTTCTGTGCCTCTATGACAGATTTAAAGATTCAAGAGGAGAAAATAGCTGTCTCAAACTGAGTTCACTCGCACATACTCTTAGCTCATTATTTGTAACTCTTCATGTTTAATATGATCATCCAACACTGTAACAGCATATACCGTATATTATAGAAAATAAGCTGAATAAGCCCCTCCACAGTTGTGTAACTCCAGAGCTTTGTCTGGATTTCAGATCTCGAAGACGACCAGGCCGACCTGGTGAACGGAGACACTGCAGATCAAACCACAGATGGAGAAGAAGTGGTGAGAAAGCCAAGAAAGAAAAAGTAAGAAATTCCAAAGGATTGTTTTTAATCTACAAGTAGGGAAGCACTGATTGTGAAATTCTGGCTTGATACTCACATTTAAAATAACAGTAGCAAGATGGCAGTGTTTGATATTTTTGCTGTTCTTATTCATTTGCCCTTTTTGTGACTTAATCATTCAGTGAACACACTTTCAAGCATACATATTTATGGAAGTGGATCCACATATAAGAATATCAAAATTGGCAGGTCACAACAAAGATCTGTGGCAAAATCAACCTGTGGATTATTTTTTCTAAAAAATGACAGAAAACTTTGAACACCCAGAAGTCCCACAAGATGAATTTTTAAGATTATTTTCTCACGTGCACGAGATTAAAAAATGATCACTTTACAGGAATAGAAGTAGTGAAAGAGGATGAGTTTAAATACCTGGGGTCAATTATCCAACGCAACAGATAGAGCACAAGAGAGGTGAAGAAGAGAGTGCAGGCAGGGTGGAGTGGGTGAAGACGAGTGTCAGGGGTGCTTTGTGATGGAAGGATAAAGGGAAGGTTTACAAATGGCTGTGAAACCTGCTATAATGGTTTGGAGACAGTGGCACTGACAAAAAAACAGGAGGTGGTGAAGATGCTGAGATTTTCACTGGGAGTGACCAGGATGGACAGGATTAGAAATGAGTATCACAATACTTTATTAATCCCCAGGGGGAAAATTACAGAGACAGCTTAGGTGGAGTTTTTGGAGACAAAGTCAGAGAGGCAAGTTTGAAATGGTTTGGACTTGTTCAGAGGAGGGATAGTGGATATATTGGACAAAGGATGTTTAAGATGGAGCTGCGAGGCAGGAGGAGAAGAGGAGCACAGGAGCACAGAGAAGGTTCATGGATGTAGTGAAGGAGAACATGAAGAGTGTTGGTTTGAGGGAAGAGGATGGAGGGAGATGAAGAAGACAGGACCTCAGTGGCTCCGTAGATAACAGCAAAAATACTAATAAATTCAGGCTTCTTTAGGGCTTTTCTAAAAGAAAAACATTTTTAATAAACAAACTTGCTTTACAAAGAAAAGCATCAACTTGAGATGTGAAAGAGTCAAGTTTTGGGCTATTTTTGTTTTAAAATTACTCAAATAAATCACAGATTTTCAAAATAAGATTCTGATGTCCAGCTGATTGTTGGAGCTTTCAGATAAGCCTGTTTGTACACTTTACTCAATTTATTTAGCTTTTTCATTAATATTACACCTAAATACCTGTTAAATGTATGTTTGTTGTAGGACACATTATTTGGCTTTATCTTATTTTTTTAATTTATTGCTTCATGCTTTTTAAGGGCATTCTTTTTTTTATAAAGTTGTGCAACCCAGAATTGATCGAGACTTAAGAGTAAAGTTAAACATCAACAACATGGTGTGAGAAAAATCCGATCGTGTGTTCTTCTCTCTCTCAGGAAGTCCAAAGTTGTCGAGTCGCAGCTTCCCGATGAGCTGGACATAGCAGAGGATGACATCATCACTGACACCCCTCCTCCCATCCCCCAGCATTCCCTGTTCGCCGCCCCACAGGGTCAGAGCCAGCCAGTTGGGAAGGTGTTTGTAGAGAGGAACAGTGAGTGACAGAAGATGACGATCACCTAGTCGAGGCTGTTGAATGTTGATTTAAACTTTCATGTGTTTGTTCACATGCAGAGCGTTTCCAGGCTGCTGAGCGCTCAGACTGGAGGAAGACCAGCGATCCGATAGACAACATGACAGACTTCCAGCACATGCAGCCTCTGTGGACCACCAGAGATGTTTCCATTAGATTGCATGAAAGCTTCAGGTGATGGCAAAGTAGCTCCTGTACAATTGAAAATAGTCCTGAGTATGTCCTCCTATCTAAACGCTCCTTCTCTCTTCTGTCTGTGCTTTAGGGTGTTTGGTCTGTACTGTCATGGTTTCCTGGCGGGTTACGCCGTGTGGAACGTAGTGGTGGTGTACATGCTAGCCGGACAGCACCTCACCACCCTGTCCAACCTGCTGCAGCAGTACCACAGTCTGGCATACCCTTCGCAGTCTCTGCTCTACATGCTGCTGGCCATCAGCACAGTGTCCGCCTTTGACAGGTAAAGATGCTGCATAGCCTGCAACATTAGAAGCAAAGGCATCTTTACTGTCTCACGGAAGCAAATGAGAGCAAAGAGGGCCAAAGGTTCACTGTGGTGACATAGACAGACAGACAGACAGACTTTATTGATCCCAAGCTGGGAAATTACAGTGTAGCAGCAGCATTTAACACAAGGCAATAACAATGCTATGAAAAAACTAACTAATAAATGAATAAATAAAATATGCAGTGGTCAGAAAAGATGTATAATAGTTCAAAAAATGTGTAACAGTCCCATAAAGTGTTATGACCAGAGTTATAGCTGTTTATGACATATGACATATATAGGTCTGTGCCTTTTTTTCATTTTTAATAACTACAGCATACATTTAATACCCATTATGAGGAGAGAAACACATTTAGCATTTTTTGTGTTTCATTGAGTTGCAATGAACAATCAACATGAGGCATCACAGTTCTGTTTTCAGTTCATTTTTAAAATGTGGAAAAGGTATATTTCCCATCTTTGTCAGTGCAGATCACCCCGATATCTTATATCTTGCATCACTCCATCCAGCTTTAAAAATCTGACCCCTTTCTGAATCACAGACATGTGACCACTTTAGTCACACCTTCCTCTCACAGCCATTTCCAAGCTTTAAGAAGTTTCATCGCAGCTCTGATCAGCACACAAGACCCAGATGAAGTATTTCCTTCTTCTTTTCAAGGATTCAGTTTAAATCTGTTGATTTCCTTGTTGAAATTAATTCTCCATTAAGAGTTTACCTTTTAATACATTATAGCCTTTGCTTTATTTAAACTGCTGCCCCACGAGCTATAGGATGCTTTCCAAATTAAAAGCCGATCAGATAAATCAAGAATAACATGCAACTCCAATCTGCTTTGTTTATATCACATATCTATCTTTTTAAAATATAGATATGTAATCATAAATGTTTTTACATATTTTAAACTTTTTTGTAAGGGTTCTTTTGTGCCCTTCCTGTGTTAATCCCACAGCCCACTCTGTGGGAATCGGTGTTGCTGTTGCCTCATAGGCAGGGTGGGACTGCGCAGCATTTTTATCCCTTGTACCCCTGTCTCACATCTTAAGAAAATGCCCACATTTTGATTGGCTCTGCAAGTAATGCAATTTTCTAAACTTATGTTTTTACCCAATAACATGAATAAAGCAGAGAATGTGTTTTCATTACAGTAAAATGAATATTAGTCACCAAAAAGTCACAAAGTTTTGTGGATTTAGGTGAATGTGATGGAAACTACCACAAAGAAAATGAAAGTGGCAGTATATAGTAAGAAGTTGTGTCTCTTTTGCCAGAGTTATTGCGTGGCTTTGCACAAGGGAAATATGGTGTGAAGTGTGTCATAATTGGCTAAAAATTGCTAAAATTATCAGCTGTGGGTCAAAAAAGGTATGTCAATGAGATAGTTGCTTGGGAAAATCTCAGTAGAGCAGCAATTTCGGAAATATTCAAATCAGCCTGTCTGGCACTAACAACCATGCCGCGATATTTGTGTTAACAAGCAGTTGGACAGATATACCTTAAGAAGTGGCCACTGTGTATATTTTATGGGCAGTAGCTGCATTTTTTGATGGGGTACTAAAAACCTGTTCTGTTTGCATAATAAAAAGACAGAAGTGGTTGCAGCTGGCCTCTTAACTGAATATCATCCTCTGCAACATTAGAAAAGTGGTGGTTGGTGCCTGTTTGAAAAAAGCCTTTTGTGGCTTTCAGTTCATTTCACTTTTATTTATATTGCACATCAAACACACATCACAACAAACATTGCTTCAAGGCACTTTTTGCTGTAAAGAGAACCCCAGCAATCAGATGATCTCCTGTGAGCAAGAACTTGGCAGCAGTGGGAAGGAAGAACTCCCTTTTAACAGGAAGAGACCTCCAGGTTCAGGGAGGAGCAGCCATCTGCCTCAACTTGTTGGGGGGTGAGGGGGAAGAGAAGTGAAGAGATAAAGAAGAGCATAGAGAGACAACGACAACACAGACTGAGAGAAGACAAAATTTAATGGCATGTATAGACAGATATGTATAAGTGAGTCATTATTGTCCAATGCAAGTGCAGGAACCTCAAGGACGGAAAGAGTTAAAATTCTTTGGTTTTACACTGAAGAAGGAAATGCAGTGAGCACAGTGAGATGTGATTCTTTGCAAGAAAACTCCCTTGAGCACCTTCAATGATTGTTTTTGAGATCATAAACCTTGCAATTAATAATTGGAAATAAATAGATAATGTGTCTCAGAAAAGTTTCAGAGAGTTTCATGTTTTGTTTTCTACAAATGAAACTCTTGTGTCTTCAGGGTGAATCTGGCCAAAGGCTCTGTGTCTCTGCGGGAGTTCATCACGCTTGATCCGGTGGCTCTCGCTTCATTCTGTGAGTCCTCACTCTTTATGTCTGTACCTCCAACACACATTATAGTCTCTTATTGTGTTTCAGTTGATACTCTTTGTTTTTTGCACTCAGTGTATTTCTCAGCGCTGGTTCTCTCGCTGAGTCAGCAGATGACCAGCGATCGCATCAACCTCTACCCTTCCTCCTCCAACACAACTTTATGGTGAGCTCACTGCAATCGTCTAATGTTATGTTATCATTAAATAGCCTGGGTTTGATACCTGACTCTCACCTGATTCTGTTTTAGGCTTCCAGGGTCCGAGCACCAGATTCTCCACCCATGGGTGACCGTCAACCTGGTGGTGGCTCTGCTGGTGGGCCTGGCCTGGATTTTTATTGCCACTAGACCTGAGACAGACTATACGGAGGGTAAGAGGGAACAGTCTGTCCCAAACACTGCTGCTGATAAGGAAACATCCACTTTAAGACATCTGGTCTTATTGTCTTGTCCTTCCTCCTCAGGTTACCTGATGGCCATGGAGATTGAGCCTCCGAAGCCAGAGGAGAAATCAGAAATGACCGCCTGAGAAAAAGAAAAGATTCACTGTATAGCTTTGTTGTAATTTTGTGCGTATTTTTGTATTTTATTTTGGCTGTGAATGTCCTATAGATTATTTTTTTATTTTAAAAATGTGTTTATCTCTTTTTAAATACAGATATTTAACAAACCCACTGATGTTTTATTTACTTTACTTGCAATAGGTTCCTATGGTGTGTAATACTCTTCTCTTTCCCATGCTATTAGGCTACACTGAATGAGCAGTAGAGAGAGGCATTACACGCAAAATGCTCCTATCAGAGCTAAAAGGCCTACTCAGTAGAGAAGTATTGTCAAGTATCCAAAGCAAAAGTAGTTATCAAGTCAGAGTAATTGTTAGTGTTAAAGTGGTAAAAAGAGCTGAAGATTCAGTTGAAGCACAAGCCCTGAAGGCAGCTGAAATGTTAGTCACTGATAAACTGACAAAAATGGATGTGGAGGAAATTAAGTTGAGCTGAAATGCATAAACAAAGGCAGTTTTAAGTGTAAGTACTGAACTTAGTTAAAGTGAAAAAACAAAAGATGTGATAAGATTAAGAAGAGCAAAACATTTTTACAGGTGAAGATCTGAGATGTTGAAGTTTGAGAGGAGTTAGGAAAAAACATATTTCAGATATATTACAACATCAAGTGTATGAGATGAAAGAAATGTTGGGAGTGTGAGTCAAAGTGGAAGTACTGAAAGGGGGTGAAATGTGTGAATGTCAAACTAACAACATGATAAAATGGAGCTATGGAACCGTGGACCAAGGTAGCAGCTTAAAGTGGATGCTCCGTGTAGCCTGCATTAAAAACCCAGAACAACCCAAAATTTGAAACTTAAACGGGATTGGAAAATGTCAAAAACGACTAACCTCAAGGACTGTGATATCTTTACCCGAAAACGCGGTTCCCAAAAAGCCGCTAAAACTGATATTTTGGCAACACCTGAAAACAACGAGGGGGCTGCTAGCACTGGTAGCATGAGCGACCTTAGCACGGTGTTAGCGGAACTCCGGTCACTACAATCCGAGTTCAGTGGATTCGGAACTAAACTGGACAGCATAGATAACCGTATGGGCGAAATGACGAAGTCGGTCTCTGCTTTGGAGAAAAACATGACGGAGGTAAAGCAAAATGTAGCCGCAAATGCTACACGACTGGAGGAAGCTGAAAACAGAATCAGGTTGGCAGAAGAGCTCCTGGAAAAGAGCGCGGCTGATCTCAGCAATGCCATGAAGCGAATATCCTACCTGGAGGCAAAAACCGACGACCCGGAGAACCAGGGCCGAAGGAAAAACCTGCGCCTGTTCGGCCTCCGGGAAGGCGCCGAGGGTCAGCGGTCACTGCTGGAGTTTATACGGGAGATGTTAACCGCTCTGGCTGGAGACCGACAGATCGTTTATTATTGAGAGGGCTCATCTCACCCTAACACCTCCAAAGCCAAACCAACACAGAGCTGTCCTTATCCGATTCCTGAACTTCCAAGATCGGGAGTTTGTTTTCCGCTCCACAAAACAACGTAACATCGAGCACGACGGAAACAAACTCTTTTTCGCCCAGGATTTCTCAGCTGAGACCATCTGGCAGCGAGCCGAGTTCAACATAATCAGAAAAGTGTTCGCTGAGAAAGGAATGTTCTGCGGTTTTCAATATAATCCATGTAAAATGAGGATCCTCCACGATGGGAAGATACGGTTGTTGTCATCTCCAAAGGAGGCCGGGGATTTCTACCGTAGACACACTGGACAGGACTAACTGTAGCGGTGAGCGTTTTACTCCCTGAACTACAGAATCAGCTGCTCATAATTAATAGAAGAACTGTAAAATCTGTATCCTAGCTGAGTCATAATATTTGGCTTTTTGCTAATCACTGACTTGCTACGTTATTGGACACCGGCAGTTTTCTTTTCCAGATCTTGAAAAAAATTTCATAATGTTTTCATAACACTACTACAAACACTACAAATCTTTAACACAACAATGTTACCTACTTTGGTTAAACTTTTATTCTTACAAGAGGGATTCTGTATGTCATAAAATGGATACTGCCGGGGAATTATTCTAATTTAGTTACTAGTCTGATATGTTAACATATTCATGTGGGTTTGTTATATTTATGCTTTTGAACATGGTGTATGCACGGTTC
>VUQH01082576.1:0-18571 GCA_015106775.1 Etroplus canarensis | reverse complement strand
ATGCATGGTTCCCACTGTGAAGTATGGAGGAGGAGGTGTGATGGTGTGGGGGTGCTTTGCTGGTGACACTGTTGGGGATTTATTCAAAGTTGAAGGCACTCTGACCCAGTATGGCTACCACAGCATCCTGCAGCGACATGCCATCCCATCCAGTTTGCATTTAATTGGCATTTTGTTTTCAACAGGACAATGACCCCAAATACACCTCCGGGCTGTGTAAGGGCTATTTGATCAAGAAAGAGAGTGACTGAGTGCTGCCTCCACCTGGCCTCCATAGTCATCTGACCTAAAACCAATTGAGATGGTTTGGGGTGAGATGGACCGCAAAATGAAGGCAAAAAGGCCCAACAAGTGCTCAGCATCTCTGGGAACTCCTTCAAGACTGTTGGAAAACCATTTCAGGTGACTACCTCATGAAGCTCATGGAGAGAATGCCAAGAGTGTGCAAAGCAGTAATCAAAGCAAAGGGTGGCTATTTTAAAGAATCTAAAATATAAAACATGTTTTGAGTTATTTCACACTTTTTTCTTCACTACATAACTCCATATGTGTTCACTCATAGTTTTGATGGCTTCAGTGAGAATCTACAATGTAAATAGTCATGAAAATAAAGAAAAACCATTAAATGAGAAGGTGTGTCCAAACTTTTGACTGGTAGTGTGCGTATCACTGTGCAAAAGTATTAGTTCTTTAGATTTTAGATTTATATTTTGCTAGGAAAATGGAGAAAAGAAAAATAGGTACAATGATTTAGCAAAAAATCTCCAAACACAAATAAAACTACAGTACATGAGTCAAAGACAGAATTTGTACAATTCTAATGAGCTTGAAAGTCCATATTTGGTATGACCACCTTTATTCTTCAACACAGGAACGGTCTTAATGAAGCTTTCATGTCATTTCTGTAAGTAGTCTGCAGGAACAGTTCTCCAGGCTTCTCGAAGGATATACCAAAGCTTTTCTTTGGATGTTGGCTGCCTTTTGTTTTGGTCTCTGTTAAGATGATCCCACACTGCCTCAATAATGTTGTGGTCCAGGCTCTGGTGAGGCCAATCCATGACTGATAGTGTTTCATTGCGTGTTTTTCTATCCAGGTCAGCTTTTACTGCATTGGCATTATGTTTGGGATTATTATTGTGCTGAAAAATGAAGCTGTTGCCAGTCAGACTCCTACCAGATGGTATTGCACAGTGGCTCAAATTCTGTTCATACTTTTTGGCGTTTATCAGTTTTGACAAGATCCCCAATACTACTGGCTGAAATGCAGCCCTAAACCAAGGCAGAGCCTCCCCTGTGTTTAACCAGTGGTTAGTGCTGCTCACTGTTTTACATCTCTTCTGATCTCCTCTCTTCATATTGATGATAATTTGAACCAAAAATTTCAATTTTTTAAAATCACTCCATAAGACCTATTTGCCACTGTTTTTCAGTATAGTTCTTGTGTAATTTGACATATCTCAGAATTTTTTCCCTGTTTTCCTCCTTCAGAATAATTTCTTAGTAGCTAACCTTCCACTGAAACCATTTCTGATGAGGTTTTGGTGAACGGTAATTGGATGCATCTATCAGGTCTTTGCTGGGGTTTTTTTTCCCTATTTTTCCCTATTTTCCCTAAGGACATGACTTTCAGATACCGTTCATCTGCTGTGGCTGGTTCTTAGGCCTGCCACTATTTCTTTTATCCTCCACTTGTCCAGTTTCCTCAAATTATTAAGGACACACTGCACACAATACTGCCATACTATTGCCAATGAATTAAAAATGAGTGAAAAAGAAAAAACTTTGAAAGACCTTCAGAAAGCCTGGAGAACTACTGCTCAAGACCACTTTAAAAAAATTACAAGAAAGTCTGATTCCTTGGAAGCAAACTATAAAGAAATAAAGGTTGGCTCCAGGCTTTTTCCTCAGTTTTATATATAAATAGCTAAATAGCACGGACAGTTTTAAAATTTACAATTAGAGGTAAGGACAACAAGAAACTAAAAACGTGTGCTTACTGCTTCACAGCTGATTAGCTTACCCTGCCTCTTGAGAGTTTGAGCTTTTCTTGCTCAAAAACCATTCAGTGTTGCAGTTCCACCTACATTCTGTCCTCTTCATGAAATAATGCAGAGGTAATATGAATGTGTGAATGTGCATCCAGTAAGCACAGTTGCTTTTTGACAGAGTGCATGCCAAATTGTAAAATATGGAATCACTAGAAAGAAAGAATAGATATCTTGAAGTCAGCTTTTTACTTTACCACGATCTTTCCATTCACTCTTGCCCTCCTGTCAACACCTGCAAGGCAGAGAGGAGAGTGACGCATAGCTACCCTCCTCCTCCCGCTTTGTCTTCTTCCTCTGATATTCTCTGCATGGTTCCCTTGTTTTGCTGCCGAACTGGTTTCTGCCGTGTTTGGCATTGGGGCTTGTGTGTGGACTCCCGGGGGCTGCGTTTTGTGTGTGCGTAAGTGTAGTTATTGTGCACTTGTATCTACACTCATGCCTGTGTAATAACAATGACTGCTGGGCAGTAAAACTGCTGTCTGTAAGTCAGACGGAGTGCCAGGTGAGTGGCGGTGCCACACTCCTGAGTTAAAGCTGCTCTGTGATTCAGATGTTGTTTGGAACATCACATGTTGGCAGTAAGTTGCTTTCCACTGGTCTGTGGTGTGTCTGATCAAATCTGTACATTTCCAAGACCAACAACTTTCCAAACTGGTTGTCAGTGTGTACATAAGGTGTGAAAAGAAGCTCGGGTCCAAATGGTCGGCAAAGTTTATTTAAAACATCTTCTGGGATTGTGTTCGCTGCTCGACTCCTCACGAGGACTATATTCCAGGAGAGGGTTTGCATTTACCAGCAGTCCAAAGCGCCAGCAAAACAAAGCCTTTGCTGTCATGCAGAGTTTCTTTCCACTCCTACATTCCTGTACTTACAGTTTGGAAAGCTCAGTCCTCCTCCTTGCTGTGCTCCAGCCACAAACATCCGTTATGCGGCTGAAACCCTTAGTGCATAATATTTATTTTGGATATGATAAAACAAAAATGTATTTACAAAAATCCAGCAATGGAGGTACTCTGATCTGATGCATAAGTAAATGTAACAAAAGTACTATAACATGAGTACTGTACAGAAACTTTGAATTAAACTAAAAAAGAATTCTTCAAGCATAAAATGCATTCATAAAAGTGTGAATTTTACACTGAGATTATTCTAGCACTTACTGATAGCCGGTGGTGTAATGGTGAAGGTGCCGGGCTCATGATCGGGAGGCCATGAGTTCGAATCCCAGCCAGGCCACCACCATGCCAAGGCCCCAACCATAAGCGCCTCGGTCCACCCAGCAGTTGAAATGGGTACCAGTAAAATACTGGGGATATGGAAGGACCTGACCACCCACCACATTAACTAGGTCATGAGCCCAGAGATGACTCAGCAAAATCACACGGATTAAGATATCGTAATCTGCGGCAAGTAGTCTGTCACAGCAGCTCAACTGTGAGCCATCTCAAAAAAAGGAAGTGATAGCCCAGTCAAGGCGCAGGCATGTCAAAGGCACCTCAAACCTACATAGGTGCAACAGTGAAATCTTGCTTTTATACAAACTTTACTCTGGTGGCTTGCATTTCACACACACACACACACACATTGCCTCTGCTTGTGAAAAACCACACACTCAAACATGCATAACCTGCTACAGAGACATTACAAGAGAGAGACATGTCACTCAATCTTCAGGAGCATTCCACAACAACAAAGACGTGGTGAAAGTATAACTTCCACGGACAAAGCCAGCCACTTTTTAAGTGGGTTTTATCAGATCGGACTAGCCATCATGTACATGTGATTTTATGTCTTCATAATCAATGAGATTAAAGTTAAATTAATTTACATTCTACGATCACTGCTGCAGTAAGTGACTGAGATATTTCAAGAATGGCTAGTATAATAGATGACTGCATAACACTGAACAAGTTAGTGTTGTAAATGTTAGTTTAACTTTAAAATCAGAATCAGAATACTTTAATAATTCGATGGGGGTATTACTGGTATTACAGATGCACAGCTAAATATGAATAAATATAAATATGAAAAACAGAAAAAAGGAAAATAAAAATATATAAACTCTATATGTAAGAAAGTGTAATATATACCATAAATACTCCAAAGTTAAACAGTACTGTATACAGCATATATAAGAGATGGCAATAGAAAATAGAATTGTAAAGCTTGATGGCCACAGTTACGAATGAGCTCCTGTGGTGAATTTATTTATGTTTTGTGACTGATCTTTTATAACCAGAATATCAGTGATGAAGCAGCTCATCCAGTTTACGACCCATCACATTTCACAGGTTATTGTAATGTGTGAAGTTAAGAAAGAAAGTGATACATTTTCTTGTCATTGGTTGGCTGTATTGCACAAACTAAAGAGAATTAAAATACACTGAGACATCAAGGAGGCTCACAAACAGTCATATCCAGGACAATGATCCTAGTCCTTGACCAGCCCTATCCTAGCTCATTGTGTGCAAGTTTCACCTAAAATCTGACCAATTCTGTAGTAGTGATTCTTGTGAAATGTGGACACATAGATAGGGCTTGTCCTCTCATAGAGGTGAAGATGCCAGCATCTGGCCTTTAAACCTGCTGCATGTCATTAAATGTTGCTGGAAGTCTCTTCCTGTCAAAGAAAGGTCTTCCTTCCCATGCTTGCTCAGAGGGGATTGTCTGATTGTTGGGGTTTTCTCTCTAACACTGTAGGGTCTTTACCTTACAGTGTAAAGTGCCTTGAGGTGCCTTTTGTTGTGAATTGATGCTATATAAATTAAACTGAAATGAAATTGAGTTGTCGCACATCTATTATTTCCACAAGCCCACCCTGAAGCTGCAGGCCAGAACTGGTCCTGATCTCTTTGTCATCATTTTGAGTCTCTTTGTTGTCATTTTATTGACTTTCTAATGTACTAAAATGAGCTAGAGAATAAGCTACATACTTTGTGGTGGTTTCATTTAAAATGCGCAACACTTGACAAACTGAATAAGCCATAGAAGTGGAATCTAATCCAATTCACATTATCAACATGAAGCACTGAGGAGTAATGAGATTTATCGAATTTCTGACAAAACAAAGCAGAGGAATTGAAAAATACATCAAGGTAGGTTTGTAAAAGATCTCTGAGCATCAAAAACATTATTACACAGGTGTTAAACATATTTTATATGTATCTCCCGTCTGTACATCCAGACATCTCTGCAATAACAGTCCAGAAAGGACTAATTTTAACTGGGACCTTTAGAAACCTTAATTCCTCTCCCTCTCAGGCTCACCATGATCAATGAAGCCCATCAAAACTCATTAAATGTTTAATTGAATGAGATTAAAGCCTGATATTGCCTGAAAAATCTCATAGTGCTATCACAGATACCAACACATTCAGATCTCACCCACACCTGAGGCCGCTGAGCTCACCGGGCCCTCAGTAAAAAAAAAAAAAACAAGAAAATCCAGACTGGAAAAGTAGGAAATTTAGCCTAGCTTGACTCCACTCATCAGTTCTTGTCAGATCCTGTCAGGTTTCAGTCTAAAATGTCAGGCTCCAGCCAGGATGGCTGCGGAATATTTTTGAGTGTTTCTGGAGGGCTTCGGGGATTCTGTGCTGTCCTGCTGGAAGGTCTGAGCGCGGAAACATGTTCCTCTTCTCTCACTGTGCTGCTTCGTATTGGGAGGAGGGTGGAAGCAATTACCAGCGCCAGCAGCTGAGAGAGGGCCAAGCCTCTGCACATCAATCAGCATTACTCCACCGCCACTGTGTGCGTGTGTGTGATGAAGAATGTGTGAAAGAGCATCCCCCAGTGGTGACATGCTTCCTAGCCCCCCAGCCAGGGAGAATACCATCACAACCACAATCTGCTGAAAGGTCTTAAATTTGAATGGAGGACCCCTTTTTTTCTTCTAAATTAATTTTCACCACCTAATTGCTATGTTCATTACCAGGGCACAATAATGTCCAAAAAAACCCCACTGTCCTGATTTAATTTCCATGGGTGAATGTGAAATGAGTCGGAAAAAGAGGCAAAGCGCTGCGTGTGCTGCTTGTCATTTAGTTCATGTTGAACTGCAAAGCAGAGGCAATTTAGGTTAATGTGAAATGAGGAGGAGAGAGAGGTTACAAAAAAGCAGGGGTAATTTGGTGTGGCAAATTGATGAGTCATCTTTTGTTCGAGGTGTTTGATTGACAAAAGAGCCGGGGAGCATTAGAGGAGCCGGAAACTGTCTCGGCGTAAATTTGTCATTGTGTCACTCTTCTTTTCATATCGTAACGCCCTCTCCCTCTCCCTCTCAGGCTTTATGTCGGTCCTCAGTTGTGTAGTCCTCTCGTGTTTAGGCTAATTACACTTCCACTAAGCCCGAGTGTGTCAACTGTGACATTTCCACTGTTGGCGTAGCAACATTACCGCTGCTCTCCCATTATGTCCGCATTAGGGGCATCACACATTAGCCAAACTCTCCTCTGGCTGCTTTTAACAAAGAGGAAAGGGGGGCTTAGGTGCGAAAAAATTGCCGAATGCTTTCACAATTTTGTATTATCTCCTCTGAATTCTGCATTGGCACTTTGTTAAATGTCCCTAAAATTGCAATGCCGAAAGGTGAGTGGGAACAATCATCCTTTCCTGATTAGTTCTCTGCTCTTGGAGCGTGGTTACCCAGGCCCCATCACCTCATGCATACTAAACCGATGAAAAGCACAACAGCCAAATGTGTATGCTTTGTGTCTCTACGGTAGAATGAGTTAAAATAAAAGCCTGTTTGTTGTGCGTACTGTCTACGGAGGATTGTAGCGAGGCAAGAGTGTGTGTGTGTGTGTGTGTGTGTGTGTGTGTGTGTGTGTGTAGGTGTGTGTGTGTGTGTGTGTGTGTGCGTGTGCGTGTGTGTGTGCGCTTCACATTCAGGTCGTACTTCAAGGCCAAACTGGAGGGAGATGAAAGGGAGAGACGGGCGCTTTGTCCTGTGACGAATGATTGTTAGATATAACTCAGCCCTGGAGGTAAACAAACGAGGCTGATTTTCCATGGCGTAAAAGGATTTAGGGTCTGGATGTGTTATCCATGATGAGAGACAGCAAAGTGTCACAACATCAAGGCCAGTGCTCTGTGAACTGCGCTGGAACATGGACATTTATATAATGTCAGATGTATCCTCTGATTGTAGGCTACATTATTATATAATTAAGCGACGCTGAAAGCTGACACGATGCTGCAAAATATTTCCACCTTTCAACTCTGCACCTGCTGGATGAGGACATCCATTTCTTCTCACTGTGGCACAGCCAGGCTCCTCATCCATTACACAACTGTCAGCGCCCCACAGAGAGGAGCATGCTGCTTTTAAAGGGAATTAGACGAGCTGATGCGATTGGCCACCGCCGGCGCCAGCTCACACTGCTCCCAGTGATAATTTATTCCTCCTTATTCAACCTCTTTTACAACTGAATGTACTCGACATAAGTGGCACCGCACATTCAACAGCTGGGCTGGAAAAAAAGGGAAAACCACAGCCTGTATATAAAAGACGAATGTAGCCATTCATGTCATCCATCCTCCCATCCAGACACTGATACATGCCAGGTAACATGAGACAGCATATTATTTGTCAGATAATTTCATTAAAAATTATTCCAGAGCAGAGGTAGAAAAAGTACTCACATTCCTTTCTTAGGGCCCTGTCACACCATGACGATTTAACAAGCTTATGCCGACGCATTCAAATTCCTCTAAAAACGCTGGCATACGCAGAACAATGATGTAAATTGACTTATATATAGAGCGTACTGTATATGCTAGTGTATTGCCGGCATTCACAACCTGAGCCTATTCATTCCACTCCCCTTAAACGCACCACATGCACACTTATTCGGCAGCTGTGTGTTTAGAAACATGTTCAGTTTGACTGGATCACGTCAAATACTTCTACAAACGTCAATATGCCTGGAAGGTATGTTTGATATATGTTACACACATGTTGAAAACATGTTATAGGTTATTAATACCTTTTGGGTTTGCTAGACATTATGAGTTACGTGAGTCTCCGATTGCATTAAGTACCTGCAGCATATGGTCCTCGTATGCCAGACAAAGAGCCATACGGCTGGCAAGCATCAGAGGTTTTGTGCATGCTCAAAACTTTCCCGCAACCTTGTAGACCGGCGTAAATATGCGTGCTCTTAACTACTAGAAAACTCCCCCAGAACATAATTGATGTACTTGCAGTTTTTTTCCTACGCCGGTGTACGCTTGTTAAATCGTCATGGTGTGACAGGGCTTTAAATAGAATTAGAATGAGAAGACTTTAATTGTCATTATATAATGTACAATGAAATTGCAGAACACTCATACCTTGGGATGCAAGGAAAAAATATAATAATTTACATGGTAAATATAAGAAAATATGAAAGAAGAACACAAAGTAACAGTAGAGTAACAATGTAGTTGTAGTTTGTAACTTCCTACCTCTGTTCAAGAGGCACCAACAGCACAAAAACTGCTGAGAGATCTGTTTCGGTGGCTCTTCACTAAGGTCAGCACACCTGGAAATCAAAGTGGCACCTACATGTAATTCCTTAATGAAATCAATATGGATGAATTATAAAAAGAGTTTAAAAATAAAAAAAAAAAAAATTTAAAAAGTGGGAAATTAGCCATACTGACAAAAAAACATTTTCTGTGCCATGCTGTAAACATGTGAATTTCACCCCTGAAGTTGGGCATTTTAACTCTATGGGGATTGACTTAATTTTGGAGTCAGCCTCAAGTGGCCATTCTAGGAACTGCCATAAGCTTAATTTTTCAGCCTCAAAGGTTCCTGCTTAGCAAAAGTCTGGTGGTAGGAGCAGAGGGCCAGTGGAGCAGAGGCATTGAGGAGCAGGGAGAACCGAGCAGAATTAAGTGAATGAATATCATTTATGTTGGGACAGTACACAAATAAGAGCTGCTGACCCGAGTAATTTCTTTCATTTAAAATTCAGATTGGTTCCTTTTTTATTAGTTGTGCTCTGAATACTGCTAACGATTGATAAAAAATGTTATCAGTGATGGGGTGATTGACTATCACAGATAAGGGGACACTGAGAATTACATCACTAATCCAAGTCAGCGCAGGATTTGAAGCCTTCATCCTGTCACTTCTACAGAGAAATAAGCTCTTAGGACTCACCAGTTACACTGCAGAAACCACTTTGATAAAGAGCAGTTTGTCAAAGCATCACCACCACTGTGGAGTCTTCAGGTGTGCAGTCAAATGTGAATGTTGCAAAATTATGATCCCAATATAACACATATCTGTGCATCATGATTTCATTTACATAGCGAGCTGTTATAAAGAAAACACTGTCAAGCTGCTCTGATATACGCTAAATTTAAGATATTATGTAATCAGTTGGTTGTAATAATTCTAGTCAGTTCCATCCAGTGACACCATTACAGTGACTTGTGCCTAGCTTACTGTTTTATACTGTTTTTATGTTCCATTGTGGCAAATATGAATGAATGGTGTTCCATTTACCTGTGTAAATACGATTGGGCTGATTATTATTTTTTTAAGTTTCTTTTTTTTTTTCATTTCTTTGTCATGATGATGTCCTCTAGTGATTGCCAAGGACAATTTTCATGGATTTGGTGCAAAGCAGTTGACATACAATAACTCTGCTGCAACCCCTGGTGTCCTGGGGCCCCGGAGCAGTTAGGTGCCTGGTTTGGCCAATTGGCGATGCAGCCCTGTATATCTTCTGTGTGCTATGGAGCAACTCTCCACTGGGAACATGAAATCCTCACTGCCCAATCACCTTTTGGCTTCAGTCTTGTTTACAGGGACCCTATACAGAGGGGGGGGAGCTGTTTCTGCAATGTTCTGGAAAACACGTCTACAATATGAACATGTCCCTTGAAAATTTATCCTGTCTGTATTGTTAAATAAATAAAGCAGCAATATGTGTGAATGTACAGACTTTTTGAACAGTTACTACTGATGTCTCACCCTGAAATGATTGATAAGTACTGTAAAACTGCAGGGCTGCATAACTTTTGGCAGATGCCCCTTATTATTTACTAATGTAATCAGTCAGACATTCTTGAATAGCAATAATTGTGATATAAACCACTGGAAAATGCTGGAACTAAATGTCTACTGTGTCTCAAAAACTGCTAAGAAGAAACCGTATAAAGTACTTAAGACGACATGTTTTAAATTAGACTATTAGTCAGACTGTGCATTCTGTGTGACATGCAAAATGTGAAATAAAACTGAAGGTGAGTAACTAATTCATTTGTGAGAAGCACCTTGGAAATAATGTAATTCTTTCTGACGTGCTAATAACTTTGTTCACTGAGAAATCATGTTCCATGAAGGAAACACCTTTTCAGTGAGCCTTCCAATTCCTGTCCCCTGCATTTCATGCCCCCTATTGCGTGCTGCCACAGTCACAATGACATTAACATGTTTTTTGGTGTGTTAACTAACTGATTTCTTTCCCTACAATTCCTATTTAACACCACTGGCCAATATCAAATTTCACAGCATTTACTTTTATGGCACTTTCTGCCTTTGTTTCACCATTTTTCTGTCTTAATGCTTTTTAGAATAGTGCATTCATCTATCAAAATCTATTTTACCATGGTCAAAGTAAATTTATCAAATTAAAAAGACAGGATTATGTAAGTGTATTACATGTACACATACATACAGGTGTTCTTGTGACATCCCATTCTAACTCCATAGGCATAAATATAGAGTTGTTCCCCACTTTGCCGCTATAACAGCTTCTGGGAGTTTTTGTCCATTCATCCAGAACAGTATTTGTGAGGTACAGAGACTGTCTCGCAATATCTCTTCTAGTTCATCCAGGAGGTTTGAGGTCAGGGCTCTGGATAGGCCAGTCAAGTTCTTCCACACCAAACTCATCCATCCATGCCATCATGGACTTTGTGGACTGGGTCACAGTCATATTGGAAGTTGGAAGTACAGAATGGTCCAAGATGTCTTCGTAAAAATATTCTGGTAAGTTCAAGCATTTCCCTTCACCCGTCAGGGGCCCAGGACAAACCCAGAAAAACAACTCCACAGCATTATCCCTCCTTCACTAAACTTTACAGTTGGCACCATGGGTTCAGGCAGGTAAGGTTCTCCGATTGTTCACCAAACCCAGACTACCAGATAGAGAAGCATGATTCATCACTCCACAGAGCACATTTCAACTGCGCCAGAGTCCAGTGGCAGCACGCTTTACACCACTCCATCTGATGCTTGGCATTGCGCTTGGTGATGTAAGGCTTGCTTGCAGCTTCTCAGCCATGAAGCTCCCTGGCGCAAAAATTTTTGTGCTGATGTTAATGTCATGTTTCAGTGTTTTGCGTGTGGAATGTTAAGGACCCAAAATGCAGGACTACAGGTGGCAGGGTGAGGAAAAACGCCATACAAAGAAACCAAGTCCATGAAAATGGCACCAGAGTGGATAACACAAGGAGCAGCAGTACGTACTGACAAAGAGACGACATGACAATGGACTAAAGAGAGACAGACACACATGTGACAACGATCAAGGAATTAAGGGCGACAACAGCAAGCAGAACTCAATACAACAGATACAAAATTCACAAACATACACAACAACAGATGTCAAAATAAGACAGGAAATGCACAGTGACAAAGCTACACACAAAGACTCAAAGACAACATGAAGAAAAGAACACAGGAGAGGCTGGAATTAGAAAACCAAAACAAAAACCACTCAGGAAACTGAACTACAACCAAACCTCCATGAAACTAGAATCTAAATACATAAAGAGAAAATCAAAAATAACTTAAACATCCTAGAAATCGACAAATAACTCAATTCTGAAAGAGACCATGACAATTAATGTCAGAGGAGGCGACTTTTACGCACTATGCACTGCAGCACCCAGCAACCCTGCTCTGTAGCTTTACATTGTCTGCCAATTCGTGGCAGTGGTTCCCAAATGCTTCCACTTTGCAGTAACATCACTTACAGTTTATCTTGGAACAACTGGGAAGAAAGAAATTTCAAGAACTGACTTACTGCACTGCAATGGTGGCACGCTGTTACCATGTTACACTTATTTCACACATATCTGTAGAGGCAGACTGCATGGCTAGGTGTTTGATTTTAAAAACCTGTTGTAATAGGACTGAATGAAACACTTGAATTCAGTGGCCCAATACTTTTGTCCATGCAGCGCATATCAGCTTTCGTGAGGACGAGTCGCTTATCTGCTTGATCAATAATCTTATTCTTGATACATCTAAATTTATAGTTTCAGCAATGTACAACAGCTTCTAAAATTGTGAATAATGCATACCAAATATTTCCTGGCTGCTTAGGACACCTTGTCACAGCTCTGCCCTGCTTTTTGCTGAAAGTAGGAGGGACTGTGAGACGCGGGAGGAAAGGGAATATTTCGCTGACTCAGAGACTAGGAAATGACCTACGTCAGTTTGGCAGGTTGTTCTCACTTAGCATACATGCATCTGACATTGGCCGGCGTTCAGGGAAATGTCCCTGTACTGGTGGGTCATATTCTCAAAGCAACATGGGCCTGCAAATGTACATCAACATGTAAGAGATGTTCACTCCTCAGAGATAACATGAGTTGAAAATAGTATCACCACAGGCAAGGGCTGTTTTATGATTCTTTTGAAGAGTGACTGGTGGCTGTAAGTTATAATGAAGCAAAAAGTCCACCAGAGAGACCACCAAGAGGTAAGGTTAATTCCCATGATGACATTTTGCAGCAGTGCGGATGCTTGGGGGCCTGTGTTGACAACATCCAAAAGTTTTAAACGCGCACTGATTTATCATTTATATTTGTCCCTCGTGTGACATTGATGTATTCACAATGGACTTTTTAAAAAGTAACAGTAAAAACTAATGTACCGTGACCTATTTTTATTATTGAAAGATGTATGCAGGATGTAACCAGTTAATAACAACTTCTAGCAACCAGAGGGGTGTTTAGCATGTTGGTTTTCAGGTTGTAGAAGCATAGAATTAAAACAAAAGATGTTTTATTCCCCATGTGAGCGCTTATCAGACACCATTTTTGTTCTCATAATGCGGTTTTATCAAAGGCTTAGTTACATAGTTAGTTATGGGATTAGTCAGACACACTCCCATCTCATCATTTTTCAGCACATTGTGTTACTGTCATGAAGCGGCACGTTTTAACCTAAACGATAATGCTTTCATAAACCTAACCAAGCACTTAAAATAACTGGTCAGTAAAAGCAAAACTAAAAACCCTGTGACAGATGGTGGGGGGGAACGAAAAATACAAAGATCAAAATCAACTATGTTCTTCTGGATGATCAGCCTGCTACTTGCACTTTCATATCCATATTGACTTGACAGCATCATGCAGTTGCTGCAGATCCATGATGTGAATCTCCTGTCCCACCACATGCCAGTGGTGCTCTGCTGGATTGAGATCTGGTGACTGTGGAGGCCATCTGAGTACAGTGAACTGTCATGTTCAAGAAACCACTCTGAGAGATTTGTGAGAGATTCTGCTGGAATCAGCCATCAGAAGACGGGCAGATAGTGATCATAAAGGGGTGGGCATGGTCAGTAGCAACACTCAGGCAGGCTGTGGCATTTAAACAATACTCAGGTGGTACTAAGGGACAACACCAAAAGTCTGGAAAGTTGATACAAGACAGAATGGCTTTATGCTTTCATGTTGTTGATGCCAAATTTGGACTCTACCATCCGAATGTTGCAGCAAAATTCTTATCAGACCAGGCAATGTTTTTCCAATCTTCTATTGTCCAATGTTGGTGAGCCTGTGCAAACTGTAGTCTTAGTTTACTGCTCTTAGCTGACAGGAGGCATGTGGCGTAGTCTTTCACTGTTATGGTCCATCTGTTTTAAGGTTTGATGTATTGTGTATTCAGAGATGCTCTTCTTCAGATCAGCGCTTTCTGAACAACCCCTCTGGCACCAACAACCATGCAGCATTCAAAGTCATTTAAATCAATCATCATGCCTGAAAAATTCTTTGTTTCTCCACAACTTTCACTGTTTGCACTTAAAGTCTACAGCTAGCGGGCCAACAGATGAGCTATTTGTGTTTATACTGCCATGCTTACCATCTCTGTTGAAATGCAGGATCATCAAAAGGACAGTTTTCATGTTTATCACATTGATCTGAAAGTTGCCACAGACATAAATTCAATTTCCGAAAGGACAATAGATGTTAATGCTATTATATATTTATCTAGCATCATGGTTCCCTGCCCCCCAGATTCTGACCTGCCTTCTCTCTCTCTTTCTCGGTTGTGGGTTGGGTTACTAACCATGTGTTTCAGTTTTCAGCTGTGGGTGTGGCTGGGGCAAAGTGGAATCTGTACACCTCTTTCCCACAGTATCTCATCCATAGCACTACTTAAGCTCTGCAGTTCTCTCCATTCTCTGCCAGACCAGGGCTGCTCTTTGAGGTTAAACTCCACATGCCCCACCTGAACAGTCAAAAGACCTGCCTGACCCCCTCTCACTCAAACAAATCAAGAACTTCATCTCTCCATACCAAGGGCTCTCTTCCACTCTCATACTCTGGACTCAAGGACCCTACCCATGTCAAGCTTACTCCCTGGAACTAGGACTCTGTCTCATCTACTCACCCCAGAACCTCCCCCCTCATCTGATTAAAGCACAAACAGGACTGAGCATCGAACCAACTGCTGTTCCATAGATTCTGCACATATTTATTCATGTAAATGTCCTGTGTTTATTAAAACTGCAAAGCATAATCCTTCTGTGTCTGTCTTGGTCCGGACCACAAAACTTCACATCTAGTTTTTTTGTCAAAGTTCAGGGAGCCAGTGGAGATAGAGTCAATAGAGCCACAGGTTCGAGACCCCTGGTTTAGCTCCATTCACTCCTGTTCATGAAGGACTATCTCATAAGCACCTCTTGCTGTGGCTTTGGCTAAATAGCTGCAAACGACTGTACAGTGGTAATAATAGGAAGTTCCACTTCCAGATCTGCTCTGACTATACTTTGTCAAGCTAACTCCTCCCCCCCCAGATTTTTAGCAAAAGGATATGAGTGTGAGGCTGTTACTAATATCTGATTGCAATGACCAGTCTGTGTCAAGTTGCAAACAGCCAGAAGTAACAGAAAAAGTGTGCTGCATTAGCTTCACGTGAGCTTACACATATCATTACCAGCATGACTCAAAGGCTTGCACGAATTTACATTTCAGAAGGAAAGAACCCAGGTACTGCGATCAGTATTCAGTTTTGGTAGACCCTGAGGGTGGGTGTGGGGATCAATAAGGAAAGGAAAGTGTTCATTATTTATAATGTGTGTTATAATATTTTGCCTCCATTTTGCCTTATGATGTGGACTCTTGCTGAGCTTACACTGTTCAGTGACCTTCATGATACACATTGCCTTTATAATCTCCATAAACTCAGGCAGTGTGGCCAACAGGGACCAGCTTATGATGCCCGCTGGACTCAAAGAACCTAGGCGACATCTGGGGAAATAGGTGGAGATGTACATGCATTATGCTACACTTATCAGTGAGCAAAAAGAGCAGGCTCTTCTTTAAGATAAGCTGCATACACATAATGCATTTTTGATATTCCAAGCACATTTTAAATGTGGGTGTACTATGTAAAAGTTAGGGAAAGACAGAGAGGTTAATGTATTGTATGGATGAGGCTGAATGAGGACAGAAGATAAGGGCTGTTTAAATGGGCATCTCCCTGTGCGGGATTGCCTGCATACACACCCGCATATACATACACTCATCATTACCAGCCTGATTAGCTGTACAAGCAGCAATATCCTGAGGAGAAGGCAGAGTATTTTGTTTCCCCCATTAAAGGCTTCACAGACAAAAAGCAAAGCCGGAGATTAAGAGCAATATCTCTTTGATGATGATCCTTTTCATATACATGCTATGTTAAAGCTATAGTGGATGTAAGTGATATAAAATGGGCTGTTTTTTCTATAACATAAATGATGTAACATGATGAATAAATTATGCATTCGCTTGTACTTGTACTTGGACAAGAAAAGATAAGAAACGTGTATGTGGTAGTGATAGGAAAAAAACACATTTCTCTTGTGATGGTGTCTTTGCAGAAATGCCAACTTGGGACAAATCCAAACCACTAAATGTGAACTGTGGAATTTCAGAAAATGCATATGTATTAGTGATGAAGACAATGCATCAATGCATTAGATTCTGGCCCTCAAACATTGACTTCAGGGAATGCAAGGTAGGAACAGGACACCCGCTGGTTTTAAAGCAAATAGAGGAATATAAATCAATGAACACTGTGAAGCTGATATACTCTACATCTCTGGAAATATGCTGAGATCATCTAGCAAAAGGCCAAAAGTGGACAGGAGATGATCTACTTCCTTATATATGTACTGTATCAAGCTAAGATGTACAGTATTTGCATATTTGGCTTCAGCCCTCACTGACTAATGAACCTAATAAAAGTAGCAAGAATTCATCTTGCAAGTGTAGGCTGACAGTTTCAGTTTCAGGGAACCACAAATTTGCATACCCACTCTCTAGGACACAATAAATTTGAGAAGATAAACTTGCATGGCAATACCAGTATCACCACCAAAATTCAACTTTTGCCATAAATCCACATACAGTAATAGCTGTCACCATAAATGCCCATTTCAATCTCTGTATACCTTCTTCTTCTTTCAGGTGGTCTCTTTGGGGTTGCCACAGTGGATCATTTGATTCCACCTCACCCTATTGTGCGCAGCCTTATCTGTGTCCTCCTTCACTACATCCATGAACCTTCTCTGTAGTCTTGACCCCAGATATTTAAACTCATCCACCTCCACTACTGTACCTCAACTCCTTGCATCTTCGCTGTTCCACCTGCCTCCCTCTCATTCACACACATGTACTCTCTCTTGCTTCTACTGACATTCAATCCTCTTCTCTCCAGTGCATACCTCCACCTCTCCAGGCTCTCTTCCAACCTGGTAGCTATTCTCACTACAGATCACAATGTCATCTGCGAACATTATAGTCCACAGAGACTCTTGCATGACCTAACCTGTCAACCTGTCCATCACCATTGCAAACAAGAAGGGGCTCTGATGCTGAACCCTGATGTAATCTCACCCCCACCCTAAAACCTCATCACTGTCTTACTGTCCTCATTCATATGCTGCACCACCCTGATGTACTTCTCTGCCATTCCTGACTTCCTCAAATAATACCACAGTTCCTCTCTTGGCACCCTATTGTATACTTTCTCAAGAGCCACAAAGACACAGTGCAACTCCTTCTGACCTTCTCTATACTTCTCCATCAACACTCTCAAAGCAAACATTGGATATGTAGTGCTCTTTCTTGGCATGAAGCCATACTGCTGCTAACTGACCATCACCTCTCTTCTTAACCTTAGCTTCAACAACTCTTTCCCATATCTTCACGCTATGGTTCATCAACTTTATACCTCTGTAGTATCTACAGCTTTGCACCAATGAACTCCTTCATTCCTCAGGCATCCTCTCACTCGCCACATCCTATTTAATCTCAGTATCTCATTTTTTAAAAAGAAATGCAATTAATTCTGTGAATTCACCAGAACTTTGCGTAAAACTTTTTGTGATCCATGCATCACTTAAGTTTATTTTTTAAGTTAATGAAGCTATCTTCAGGACAACCACAAGTGTATAGTGCACATGCAGCACAGTGTACTAGCCCCACTGGACTGTGTTCATTAGCTCTTGCACATTGTAGCCCAGTGGAGAACATTATGTCCTATGAGATCTGGTCCACTAGTAAAAAGTATTTTAGGAGCCATATACTCCATTTGCTGCAGGTCTGTTTAAACTGAAGCAGTGGATCATGTTTTATGAGCTCAACTTTGTTTTAAATGAAAAACCTTAAGGCATTCCTCACAAATTTATATTCTACTTATAATTATCTTCACAAGAAACAGAAAGCAAATATGAGTGCTTACCAAGCAGACGATCTCCAGGGTTAAAAAATAAAGCCAATGATCAAGTTCCAAAAAGTGTGCTTCTTCCAGCCACATTAGGCTGGCTCCAAAACAGAATCTGACAGATTATGATTGTTATTCCATTAAATTAATGTTTAGATAAACATGCAGCTTTAATTTTTATTCTTTCAGCTGCAGCCCCGAGGCTGTTTAACAATCTAAGAGCAAAGAACAAGCATAAATGAAATTCAAATGTAGGTTTAGTCTATGTGCAAATTTGATTAAGACTATAGCTCAAAAATGTACAAAAAAGATCAGATATTAAGGCTTATAAAGCAATAAAATTGTTATAAAATTGTTTGCAGCCCAAAGGGGGAAAAATTAAATTAACATATCAAAGTTTCGCTAAGATTCTGTATTTATTACTGATGCTCAAAGACTTTTGACACTATTAAGAAAACTTTAGACCAGGGGTGGCCAAACTAAGGCCCGCGGGCCAACTGCGGCCCGCCGTCCAGTTTTTATTGGCCCGCAGCAAATTATGAAAATGTAATTGAATATGGCCTGCACAAGAATCTTG